>JAEQBH010007126.1:0-120634 GCA_016808115.1 Tetrastigma voinierianum | reverse complement strand
CGGGACAAAATGCCCCCATTTTCAAATTTCCAATTCGCCCATCTCTCCCATAACATAAATACAATACTTGTAACATTTCTAGGGCAACTTGGAGAGGGCTTAGAGGCTTGAACATTTCCCATTTCTAGGGTTTCTCCCTAAGCTCATACTTTTAGGGTTTGTAGATTTTCTTAGATTTTTAACTTGTTTTTGGAGCTAAGTTGCAAGATTCAGCTGCTAGAGGACTTCTTGTACTGGTGGTGTAGGGTTTTGGAGGACTTTTACCTCATATTTGTTTTGTATCCCTAAACTCTTCTCTCTTTCTTAATGTTTTAGCATTATGTTTGGTGTAAACATGATTTTGTTGGGTTTTGATGCTGCTATGAGTGGCTAGATCCTCCTCTAAAGCTGGTTGTTGACATTTGTGTTTGGTTTATATGTTGTCTTGAATGATTTTGTGAATATAATCTTATGTTAAGGTTTTATGGATGTGGTTTTATGAATTCCCAACTTTTTATTCAATTGTTGCATGCTAGGTAGTGAGATTGAGACCTAGAGCTCAAAAGGTTTCCAGAGTGACAAATGGAAGTATACCCTTGGGACTTGATTTCATTTCCTAATATCTTGTAATTGATAAAATCAATTTAACTTAATCAAAAGTCTAGGAAATTAGGAATGCCTAGTACTAGATGGATTTTATTAGGAAGGACATCTGTTAATCTTATGTGATGATCATATGGACCGAGAGGTGATCGATCTGAGCATAGCCTGGGCAATTTCATTGCATGGATCGAGAGGTGAGCAATATCCTAAGGACCAATTTACCTTAGAACAAGTATCACATTGTTTGACCTAGATGGACTGAAAGGAGAATAGAGATTCGGTGTGAGAAATTGAGGAGAGACTCGAAAGAGTAAACCTCATACAGAGTTCCTTGGGTAAGCACAAGAGTATTTTCACTTAATTAGCACTTAATGAATATAAGTCATAAATGCACCAATGGAGTACAAAATTGCCCAAGGCCATTCCTTAAAGTTTTTCGTAATAACTTAACTCAATCATTTGCTAATTCAGAGAGTAGAATTTTTAGTTTAACTTAGTTTTACTTTCAGTTAACAATCAATCACAATCGTTTATTTCGCTTAAATAGTAAAATTCTCGAGTAGCCGGGGTACTTAATCCTCACTTAAGCCATCTCTTCCCTATGGGTTTGATATCTAAGGTTTTAATTAAAGCCATCAGACATTTATATTCAGACACTCGCTGGTTTTACTGATTTTTACCAAACTTTTATACAATACAAAAACAACCAAACAAGAAGCTTGAGAGATTAAGCATTAACAGTGGCTTTAGGATTTGCTCCAACCTCCTTAGATAGAGATCCTATCTCATTGGAACCCGATTCAGTCTCGGACGCATGGACGACATCCTCGCTTCCTGATGCCCCTATGTGTTTGCTCCCTATGAACTTCGGACTCAATGAGTCATCATGATCCATCATATAAGGACATGAGAGTGAAAACCTGTTATGACTAGTAGCAACAACACCTCCCATCCATCATCAAGCAAGGCTAACTCTTAGGAAACACTAACAAGAAAAACCCTAAGCTAAGAACACTTTAATAATAGCCAAACTTAACCAAGGACCCTAAACTCTACTCCCTTAAGAGGAAATAACTCCAAGTATCACACGATAAAATCTAAAAAAAAGCAAGGCAGCAATAAGCAGCAAACCAGAAGAAGAAAGAAGAGCGAAGAAAAGTAAGAGCTCGCTCCAACAAAGCCCTAAGCAAAAGTAGAAAAACAAAAAAGAAAGGGAAGATAACTTGAAGAAAGGACGAAGCTTTCACTTTTATTCAAGAAGAACAACCTCCAAAATGATGTGGGAGAAGGCTTCGAACGGAAGAACAGTTGTGCGTTGGTAAATCCTCAGCATCAAAACTCGGAGACACCAAACCCTGCAAAAGCTAGACATTACATGCTCGACTCCTTCAAAATGAAGCCCACACTATTTAGACACATACCGGCATGGCCATTTCCTTGGCCTTTATCATGCCTTAGTCAAAACGGGTATCCCTGAGCCTTGAAAATTTGCTTAACGGAAACATGCACCTCCACTCGATTGGCATCAAACTCGTGGACGATTTGCCTGAAATGTGAATCACCCCCAACCAATTAAACTCGTCCTAACACGCATTTGAGACAAAAAGGATGATCGCTCCACCATCCCACTAACTCCAAAGGTAGAGAATGAATAAGAGAATGATACCCGAACTTAAAAGGTCTATAACAAGAGAGCCGACAACAAACCCTAGAAAATCATTTTTTATTTATTTTTGTTTTTTATTTTTTGTGTATTGAAAGAAGACTACAGAAAAAGGATGTTACAAACATGATTCAAAAGATAATATTCAAAACTAACATAAAAGAAGATCTCATCACTCTCAATCAGTATTCCTCACTCACTCAACCATAACTACATCATTTCATAAATCTCGGCTCAGCAGTTAACTGCGGATTATCATATGTTCGTATATAAATTTCGTCCAATTTTTGGAATCTTTTCCATTATTTTCTGACTGGCATCTCCTTGTCGTTTGAGGAAGAGGGAGCGGCCGTTTTTGCAAATTGGGGAGGATGTTTTGGTCGTTTTGCTATGAATTTATACCCGCCAGTTGGTGTTTCGAATATGCTTCTGGATAAGGTAAAGCTCGTTTCATGGGTTCCACAGAATGTGTTTAAGGCCTTAGCCTTGATAGGTAAGTCAATTGGTTCTTTCTTGGGGTTTGTCATTAAAGGATTTATCTATCATTAATTTTAGCACTGCGAATTGGGCCAAGATATAATGTGAACCAATAACATCCAAGGTATTTATATATTTGTAACTCTAAAAATATATGTATCAGATATTTTTCATATCTCATCATACTATAGAGAAAAATAATTGAGAAACATATTATATCTATCAATAAAAGAAACACGTTTTTTGACAACGCCTATAAAAGAAACTTAAAAAACAATTTTTTAAGTTAGAAAACTGTTTTCAATATGGATCGTCCAAACACACGGATTCTATAACAAAAATAAAAAGCCTATTTCTCACTTTTCATATCAATTGATACACTTGATCATATCAATTGATACAAACTATTACACAATCCCACAATATCATATCAAATGAGAAGAATACACCCTATCTGTTGGGTACCTTATTACATCAGTTAGGACTCCACCTATAAATAGGTACCTCGCTATTCATTTCACACACCTGAAGCTCTCTCATTTTCTCATTCTCTCAAGCGCCGCTTATAAGATTAACAGTCTGCCATTTCCATGATAAAATTAGTAGTCTCTCGAGTTAATAACAACTAGTATCTTCTTTGAGGAATACTTTGAAATTTGAGTTGTACTACATCTTGTTAAGGGAATGCATTCAATGTGAGATAATGGTTGTTGAATCCTACAAGTAGAGCGTCAATTTCTTATTGCTCGAACGTTGCAAACCGAAAGAGTTCGATCTACTTAAATAATAAAGCAGCTATAAGCCATCAAATCAGATGAGTTCATCTTTGTCTTTTTATTCTTTATTTGTCTGTATTGAACCAAGTCAAAATCTTCAATCCTTTTAAAGGTACGTTTACAAGTAGTATCAAAGCATAGGGTAGTAGGTAACTTGTGTTGTTAATACATGTCTAGTAAAATTATGTTGAAAAGGTGACAAGAGCTTAAGGCAGTAGGTCAAGAGACAATTGTGACCCTTCACTTATTTGGATACATTTTTGGTGTATTTAACACAGAGACTACCATCCTCCTTGGTTACTGCACCTAAAAGCCAGCGATTAACTGCTATAAAGTTTATATTTAATCCAGCTTTACACTGTTAAACTGCAGTTTATCTCTTAAGACCAAGCAGTTTTTTCAGATAAAATTTTAATTTACACAGATCTCAAGAGATAAAATCATTATCTAACGTTGTAAAACTCGTTCTCATATGAGAACGAGCTTTTTATATCTGAACCCAAAACCAAAACATAACACCAAGTCTCCTTAATTGTTCATTCAATGTAGATAATCTTAATAGATATTTCTTTTGAAACTGAATTTAGAATCCATGAAAGAACCATAATATTTTTGCGGATCAGAATTTTCAAATAAAGATTCTTGTAACTCGACACAATACCAGAAATTTTTTTAGTGATTCTTCGGCGAAGAGCCCACTTTTAATTTAAATTAAAAAATAATAAGTACTAAATTTTATTATGTAAAAAAAAGTATTAAATTTTATTAGAGTCAGACGAAAACGAAGGAGAATATGCGAGATCAGGTGGAGAATTTCAAGATTGGGGGCTGTGTGGGATGATGAACTAAATCCATGTGGAGTGGCATCATCGAGTAAGAAATCAGATTCAATTTTCCTTTTTCAAAATTAGAATATTTTATTTAAAAAATATAGATTTTATTTCTTTTTTCCACTACAAGCAAATAAAAAAAATGGTAAACATGCCTAACTTAATTGGTTAAAACGTTATTATTAAACATGGGGAGTGCAGACAATTTATTACATCATATTAAACTATTATTAGCTTTAAAAAAAGTATTTAATTGAAATAATTTGAAAAGTCGTAGTTTAAAAGTTTGATCACGTTAGATCTAGATGAAGAAAGTTTTATTTGTCAAATGATCGAAGATGATTTTTAAAATTTTTTATTTTTAATATTTCTATTTTAACAAAAAGTCCATGTATATATATATATATATATATATATATATATATGTTATAATCATCCAAAGGGTTTACAAAATGACAACGGCTTTCTAAATGAGAAGGGAGGAATGAGGTTCCATATATCATAATGAACAAAGTGAAAAAGAGCTAGCGGCTGTCATATTTTTTCTATGAATCAAAAGACAATCAATCTTCTCGAATGAGATCAACCTATAGACCTTACGAGTATCAAATTTGTAAATCGTAACTTTCAAATACGATAAATATAAATGACAAATAACTAAGAGCAATATTGCTTTTTTTACTTAATACTGAATTAACTTTTGTTTTAAAAAGTATATATTAAGTATTTAGTGTTTTTATTTTTTATAATACTTTGTTTCTAATGGTATAAAAGTATTAAACATATTAGAGGCAAAGGATGCCATGTCTGATTTGTGCAGACAGATGTTAAAATTTCTGCACAAATTTCTGGGAGACATGGACGAGCAGAGGAATTTAAAAGAGAATCAAAGTTTGTTTGTTTGTTTGTTTTTTCTTTTTGAAATAACTACGAATAAGTTTACAAATTCAATAAAATGAAAATCCACACATGAAAAGCAAATTTTCTAACATCTTTAGGAAAATTTGACTACAAATATTTGAATTAGTATTACAAATACATTTCTTAGCTAAACAATCCGTTGTTTTATTCGCTTCTCTATTAATATGACAATAATTGTAAATAATTAGATTCTAAGATAGTCTCCAAATATCATCCATTAGCAGACCAATTGAACTAACCGAGCTACTCTTTTTATTATAACAATCTATAATTACTTTGGAATCCTTTTCAATCTCCTAAACCACCATATCTCAAAGTTACACATTCTGCAATAATTATCAAAACATTGCTTAAATGTTCATTTCCCCGCCACCTTAATAATTCAATCGAATCTTTAATAACTAATGTTTTAAAATGTAATCGACACTAAATCGAAAAAGTTACCGGCTTACTGCTCATTGGTCGACCTGGGTCGCACTGTGTTGAACAAGTTATGTAATAATATATAATTTATATTTTATTTAAATTAAAAATATATAATTAATAATATTTCAAGTATTATTTATTCAATTTTATATTAATAAATTAATATTTTTAAAATTACTAAGAAAAATATGTATACATAGAAATATGTTAAAAATGGAAGAAAAATCATGTACATAAATATACTTATTTTAATATCAAAATATTTTATTTTGTTAGATTTTTGTATTATAATTAATAATATTTAAAATATTATTTATTTTACTTTTGATTGGGTTTAAAATAATAGGCGCGCAGATTCAGAACACAAGCCCAAATGTCAAGCTTAAAAAGAGATAAAGAAGCAGGCTCAATAAAAGATGTAAAAGAGCTCGGCCCACCACATATGCCCAAACATGAAGGCCCAGGCCGGGGACCCGGTTCACCTCATCTGAGAAGCAGGTGACGTAAACATCCAAAGAACCCATATTAAAGGAAAGTACCCAACTTCCCTAATTAAATCTCCACTAATTAGGGAAGTAGAATATTTCCTAATAATTGTTCATCAATTATCCCTTATTAATCGGTTAACGATAAGGAAAGAAAATCCCTCACCAAATGAGAGAAAGATCAGTATCATCATCCAACTAAGAAAGTTACCATGATCATCCATTATAAATACCAGGACCACCCCATCGGTGAAAGGTACGCACGAAAAATTCATTCCCTAAACAGTTGATTTTCTCTTCCAATCTAAAGAACTCGACTTTAGGTATCGAGAGGCAACCCGCCATCCCCATCGACCCTTTTGTATTTCTTATTTTTACGCAGGAGCCCGGCATCCGCAGGCGCATCGCCATGCAATCTCGCTGGGCCCAAACGCGCTCTGCTACTGAAAACATCATTAGTTTGGTGATCGCCGGGTCAGCCCTTATGGTATCGCAGAGCAGGCCCGCCTAGCAATACGTTGTGTCGGCCGGGGCATCTACAATGAGAAATCTATCGCTATTGTAGTCAGTACGGGGGTCTCCCAAAGTGAGCACTAGTTGTATCGACCCTAGAGGTAGCGCTCTTTCTCCAGAGAATCCACGTAGGTAGGCGTTGACTGGCTCTAGCTTCTTCCTTCCAATGCCCATTTTGTCAAAATGATGTCGGCTGAGCTCCCATTGTCGACAAGGACACTGTGGATTTTTTTATTGGCTACGACGACTTATCACCAGCAAGGATCATCACGGGATGTCGCGCCTCCATGCTCTGAAATCCGAAAAGGTTACGGTAGTGTCCACCGAGGAAGTCGGATACGACTGTATTTCTAGCGTTTCCGATCCGATGTCGCTGCACGGGCCTTCCGGGTCGAAATGACTCCCGCCAGAACTCTGCAGATCACATGGATCTCTTCCAAGGGCAACCGTGCCGAAATGGGTTGGTCGACGAGGTGGCGCGTCGACTTGGCTCACCGGGGCTACATAATGGCCAAGACGCCACGTCATTAGCCGACGCGCTATCGGCTCGATGTCCATGATCCCCGCGAACCTGGGCGCATTCGTATTGTCTCTTTGGCTGGTTCGACTTCATCCGGTGATGGCCATCTCGCAAATTTTTCATGTCAGACCTCGCGATCCGTGGACATTGAGTCTATCGCGGGGTGAACCACGAGGTAAAACGTCAGAGTTCTAAGTTGAGGTGGTCACAGGCGGTCTTTGACATTCCCATGCCTCTCGGGATCACTGCTTTCTTTGTTCCTGGGATTCGTCCATGTCTCCCGCTCCTCGAGGCTTAGTTCCCGCTTTCAGCCGCCCGCTCTCCTCGAGTAGAAGAGTCTTTGTTTCGATAAGAGGCCGTTGATATATCGCTTTTGGCAAGAACCTCGCCGCTTGGCCGAGGTTCTTTCGAGATGAGAACATCGCTCCGACTACACCCCTAGCCCTATGATGAAAGTAGTGATGGCGAACTTCTTGTCTGGAATATCTACCTTTAATGACTAAGACCTAAACATATGACTCGCCTCTCGCGAAGTTCCACTTATATCATGTGATAGCTTGGTTTCCTGTGACGTCCCAGTCTGGATAAAGCGCCGGGAGACTTTAACGCCGATGGAGAGCTCAGGAGTTCGACATCGCATACAAGCCAAGGACAACAATATGCTGCAGATCTTAGCAGATTTCATCATGGAATTCACCCTAGCAGAGCCTACCGAAGCTACCCAATTGACGCCGACTTATATGGAGGTTATCCGTGATCTGGCCGCCACGCTCAAGGAAGCGGTGCGTATGATCCCCGATCTCTCCGCACGGATAGATGTGGAATACTACCAGATTCTCGGCCCAAGCCTCTAATAACGAGGCCGATAATATGAGGCTGCCACAGCTTAACCCCGCCCCACTCCATGGAAGCCTGATCACCGAAGCAGCAAAGGACTCCTAATTGTGCAAAACTCATAAGACTCTAATGGCCAAAGGTGAGAAGATGATCCCGCACTCTCAAGAAGGTGCGAGGAGTTGCTTTAAAGTTCGCACGAGTGTGGGACTTACCCGATCCATCTGGTCACAACTCGCTTAAATGAAAAGAAAATGTGGGTTGATTTTCGAATTTTAGAAAATCTGTCCCAAAGGAGGAACAGTTTTTCTTTGGAGTCGCAACTTACTTTTTGTTGTTATTTTATAAAGAGGAAAACCAAGTAAGAATAAAAAAACCCAATGACTCCAAGATGGAAAAGCGGTCTCGCGAAACTAGATTTTGGGTCCGGATCGACATCTATCTGGGAAGGTACCTCATAAGGAGGTAGCACCCCCCAGGGCCCGAAACTCCTAGCTTCCTACTAGTGAATTGGGTATGTGGGAGACATGGGTCACATATCGATAGTCTCCTAGGCTAAACATACAACTTGATCAGACCAACCTAATTGGTATCTAGCATGCTCAAACACTCAACCAAAGGGCAAATGGCGCGCACTGCGGTCCCTAGCTGTTACTTAAGGAGTTAGTCGCACATTTTGAGCATACAATAATTTTCTCAAATTAGATATCAAAAGCAAAGGAAGCCAAGAGAAACCATACACGGCATCTCAACCACTCATCGATGCTACCACTCAGGCAACCATATCTATTCATCCCGAAGAAACGCTCAACAAAACACTAGGATCATCGGGTGCTTAACTAATCACCCTTGACCCGCATAGATCCCGACATTAAGAATCCAAAATTGAACCACATTAACCTGAACTAAACCCCATTTCGCAGAATCTCTAAACATAGCCCTACACCGATTCGAGCGAATGGGCTTCTGACTCCACAAAGGTCACGTTTCACTAGAACCGAAATCGACCCACCCTACAAAACCCGAAAAACTGGTCGATCGGCTTCCCCAACCTGGCCGATCCTGCTGAGAACAATTCTAAAATTTTTTCAGAACATTCCCTACAAAGTAAGAAACCAAATAAAACTGGTACAATCTCGACAATCGAAAGACTGGAAGAACCGACACAAACAAAAACAAAGTACCCAAATCCCACTCAGAAAACCGAACCCAATGAACTCGGGTTGATCCGGCTTCCCAACCAGGCCCAGCCGGGTTGAGAGAGACTCTCAAAATTTAGCCAAACCTCCTCCGAGAGCTCGGAATCCAAAAACAAATCAAGTAGAAAACCAACTCCTCGACGATCAGAATCGACACAAATCCGCGCCTGGAAGACCTAAATCGTTATTTCAAAGAACCGACCAGAAACCGGGCTGATTCTGGTTTCCAACCGCCACCGGCTGAGAGAGGTCAGCGACTTGTTAGAACCTTCTCAAAGAGTCGAACTAAAACAAACGGGCACAACCGACCGACGACTGAGAACCGACACAAACCCAGGTCAAGACCCAAACGCTTGTTCCGGAAGAATTAATCAATGAACCGGTTGATCCGCTTCCAACCAGTCCAGACGGTCGAGAGGCTCTCGTAAATTTGTCAAAACCTTCCTCAAAGAGTCAAGAATCCAACAAAACAAACGGAGTACAAATCTAACTCCGAATGACTGAGAACCGACACAAACGGTGCCTAGTGACCTAACACGAGTCCGCAAACAACAAAGGCAAATAAAAGCATAAAAGAAATGGCATAAGCATATAAAGGTCATACCTATAAGATTCATGGCTATTCCCCTCTTTTTCTTCTTTCTTTCCGCTTCCAAAACCAGGTGGTATCCACTCCTTCAAATCGGTTGGAACTCCTCTTCAAGACAAGAGAGACCATGCCCCTTCGGATTTAGATAAACTCTCCTTTCCTCCTTTTCTCCCTTTTTCTTCTTCTTCCTCCCTTCTCTTTTTTTTCTCTTCTTCCTCTCTTCTCTTTTTCTCTCTTCTTCCTCCCTTCCCTTTTTTGATCACCTCTCCACATTTTTTCTTCTATTTCTTTCTCCCTTTCTCTCTGAGCCCACTCCATTTTGCACACCTTCAATCCCTGAACTCCCCTTCGCCCCTCGAACTCCCCACTTCATAAACACTCCTCTATTCCCAAGGTCCATAGCCGGCCACATTTACTCCTCGCTTAACCACCAAATATCCAAGTGACCCAAGGTGGCTGGGTAAGAAACCCATAACATGTCCAAAACTCGGATCCAACCCATGCTAGGGACTGACTGGGCCATGTGGGCCCGATCCATATAGGATTTGAGCACCAAAATCACAAAAATTAGCGCCCCACGCAAGCTAGCCCGATGCATCGGCTGTACAGTTCCCAACTGATCGATCCGATTGAGAAAAAATCTGAAATTTTGAAAGAATATTCCTTGAAGAATAAGGAGTCCATGAAAAAAAAATGGTGCTTGATTCCGAGTCCGGGTGAGGGAGATATGACCAAAACAAGCTTTAGTACTCCGAATTCGAACCTGCACTAGTAATGAACTTCAATTGAAATCAATTGAGCTGGATGATCTGGTTACTAAAAATTCTCAAATTTTTTCAGATACTTCCTCAATGAGTAAGGAATCCGAAAAAAGAAACGGCGCTCAATTCCGAGTTCGGACGAGGGAGATATGATCGAAACAAGCCAAAGTGCACCAAATTCGACATACTCCAATAAACTCCGATTGAGCTAAACTGGGGCCCCCACTGGCTCTCTATGGCACGACAATAACTAAAAAAGAAGCCACGATGACACTCTAAAGTGAACTACATACGCACTCAATGGACCATATACAAGCCCACCCGAGGCTCGGAGACAGACTAAGCCTAAAAGGGCCTTAATGGTGTTATATGAGAACGATGGGTGAGTGTGACACCCAAAGGATAAATGCAAGTGCTGAGGGACAAAATTGAGGGTCTACAACGAGTTTAGGTCAAACATGTACCAAGAGTAGAGAATTCCCGGTCGATGCCTTGGAAAACCGGGCAACAAATTTCACAGAAGACTCGCGTACCGGGACACCGTTGAGCACCCCGTAACTCCCGCAAGCATCGACAATGGAGAAGTCTCCCAGATGTCCGAACCGGAGCCGATGGACCCTACGGGATTACTTAGTAGAAGGAACATCGCTGCCGACCCAAAGGATAAGATCCAACTCGTGAAAGAGTGTCAAGTAAGATTTACAGTTTATCGGGGACCCTTTATAAACGAGGCTTCTCTACGCCCATTCTTAAGTGCGTAGGGAAGGAAGACGCCAATTACATACTTAGGGAGGTACACGAAGGCATCTGTGGCAACCACATCGGAGCTCAGACCTTAGCAGGAAAAACCTTGAGGCAGGGGTATTACTGGCCCACAATGTTCAAAGACGCAACATAATTGGTCAAAAAAATGCAAAGCTTGTCAGGAGCATGCCAAGATCTCTCATCTCCCGTTTTCGAGCCTGTCAATCACAAGCCCCGCCTTTCAAGAATGGGGCTGGGACATACTGGGACCCCTACCCATCGAAGCGGGCCAATGTAAATTTATCATCGCGGGTCGCGACTACTTTACCAAGTGGGCCGAGGTCGAACCCTTAGCAACAATCAAAGAACAGAAGGTACGTAACTTCGTCTAGCATTCTATAATATGCAGGTTCGGGATTCCGAGGACCCCGTGGTTCCGGGAGCACGGGAAATCAGCCTAACAATCCTAAGTTTGCGGATTTCTCGCCGAGCTCGGGACCGTTAACTACTATTCAACTCAGCCTCATCCACAATCCAATGGGCAAGTAGAGGTGACTCTCAAGGCAGCGCTGAAGACTAAATTAGAAGATCTAAAGGGAAAATGGGTAGAATACCTACCCGAGGTGTTATGGGCATACAGAACTACGCGCAAGTCAGCAACTCAAGAGACCCCATTCACCCTGGCCTTTGGCACGGAAGCGATAGCTCCTGTCGAGGTCGAATTAAAGTCACCGAGGATTGAATTCGCAAGCGCCGAACACAACAAGGAGGTTCTTCGCCTAAACCTGGATCTCATAGAAGAAAAGCCTTGTTAGGCCTGCCGGCTAAGGACTCATCACAAAAGAGAACAAGGTACTACTTACACAGTCAAACCTGTGAATTACAATTATACGACTGTTCTAAAGAAACTTCGCAAAGAAGGAAAGACCCCACACATGGGAAACTAGACCTAATCGGGAAAGGCCCTATATCGCATTCCTTTACAACCGACCGGTAACTACGAGCCCAACAGAGAAGGAAACCCCACCCCACTCATGGAATGATTAACACCTCAAATCCAGTTTCTACCAATAAGACTCTAATGTAGTCTTTAATAGCATCCAACGCTTTGATTTTAAATAACGCCTCAATCTCATTTTTAGGCTTTTGACATTATGGTGGTCAAAAACAAGTTATAAAGAGAAAGCAAGTGAGCTCCTGCTGGTAGAAGCTCAAAAGTCAAAGTACATAACACAAATACAAAATTTCATTTCAGGAAAATTACAATCACCTCAGAGGATTACAAAATCTTTCTTTACATCTCAGAAAATTACAATCACCTCAGAGGATTACAAAATCTTTATTTACATCTCAGAAAATTACAATCAGCAAAGCCATTCTTCACATCGGCCAACACCCAGTAAAGGCAAAAACCACAAGAAAGAGAAAGAAGAGAAGAAAGAGAAAGAAAAGGAGAAAGAGAAAAGGAAAGAGAAAGAGAAAGAGAAAAGGGGTGATAGGGAGAAAAGAGGGGAGGACAGAAATAATAGAGAAAGTGGGATTTAAAAGTTTCCCCTCTGAAGCATGCCGCCCTTCCAACACGCTCCTAGTTCAGCCTTCCATCAAGGTGACTAGGAACAACACAACCCCCAAAGGGGGGAAACTAGGGAAAACACAACTCCCACAAACGCTACAGAGCAGAGAAACCAGCACGCCTACGACCTCCAAACCGACGTCGTAAGGACAATCTGACCTGAAGCCCATCATTTATGAACCCGTGCACTATCGAAGGCAGAAGAAAAGCCGGCAGAGCAGAAAGATAACTCACCCTATCAAAGGAAGACAATTATTTATAAGGAAGCCTGGACGCTTGGGGAATTCACGCGATCTGCACCGATTCCCCACAAGCCTACATTAAAGCTACATGCGCTTTCCCAAGGGAAGGGATATTAAAGAGCCATGTGGCACAATTTCAAAGGAGCCATTTTAGCCTCGCCCCGTAAAAGACACACAGCTCAGAGCCCAAGAGCTCATTTGCAAAGCTTAACTACTCAAGGAAGGCCTCAGAGTCAGAGCACGCAGTTCGCCTTGCAAAGCTTAACTCAAGCCAAGGAAGGCCTCAGAGAGCTCCGTGGCTTCCGTGGAGTAGCTCGCTTGGAGAGAGCTCAAACAGCTTAGAAGGCACAATAGCCCAGGAGCTCAGTAGCTCAGTTTGTAGAGCTTAACCTCTCAAGGAAGGCCTCGTAGCCTAAGAGCCCTGTGAGCTCGGGCTGAGAGCTCAACAACCTAAAAGGCATAATAGCCTGTGAGCCTAGTAGCTTAGTTTTGGCAGAGCTTAAATCAAGCCAAGGAAAGTTTTGTAGCCTGTGAGCCCAATAGCTCGGGCCAGAGAGCTTAATCAAGCCAAGGATGGCCTCAGAGCCCCAGAGCCCCAGAAATAGCTTTCCGTGAGCTTAACAAATTAAGGCACACAGCCCAGAGCCTAGTGGCTTAGTTTTGCAGAGCTTAACTGCTTAAGGAAGACCTTGTAGCCTAGGAGCCTAGTAGCTCAATTTGCAGAGCTTAACTGCTCAAGGAAGGCCTTGTAGCCTAGGAGCCCCGGTAGCTTAGTTTCTAGAGCTTAACCACTCAAAAAGGCATAATAGCCCAGGAGCCTAGTAGCTCAGTTTTGCAAGCTTAATCAAGCCAAGGAAGGCCTCAGAGCGTAGAGCCCCAGAAGCTTTATTGGTAGCTCAAACACCAGGGGCACACACCAGAGCCTAGAGCTTCACTTGTGTAGCTTAATCGGTCAATAAGGCATAAAGCCTAAGAGCCGATATACTACGGGCTAAATGTACTCAGATGTATCAGAGCCAAGCAAATTAATTTGGCAAAGCAATCAAAAGAGCGATAAAATTAATCAGTGAATTTCTACATAGTCAATGTCAGAAGCAATACAAAAATCCCAGGCTCAACGCCCATAAATAGCAAGGTTAAAATAAAAAGTCTATGGGCCCGAGGCTCCGACCGACCACCCGGCAGGGGGTCGGGAAGGCGTAGCCCACGCAAGACAAGAGCCGCCTCCAGAGGAACCCGAAGATCATCGTATGTGGGAGCACGACCGTGGGCTCTCGAAGAACTCCTACGCTGTCAGCTCCTCAAATTTCTCGAACTACCTTTCCACCTCCTCATTAGAAAGCTGGGATGTTGAACTATAAGTCCGGGAAAGCTCTAAGCCCTCAAGGCCGAAGGCAAGCCACTGAGGCTCCACAAGTGTGCCCGCCTCTAAGCTCGTATCACTTCGCCCTCCGCCAGCTCAAAGCCTTCTACCTCTTAAGGTCCATCCGCTTGCTCAGCTCCTCCACAAGTGCTCCACTGAAAGCCTACCGGCTTCGTGAACCTTGTCCAACGCTGCTGCCTTGACGCACGTGTCACCCTTCACCCGCAACTCCTCTCTTCCTACAAATTCAAACTGCCTTCGGCGACCAAGTCCTTTCGGCCTTCTTTCTTTATCCTCCGCCCACGCCTCTGGCCGAAGCATGCTTTTAGGTCAAACTCAGGTTTCACAAGCCCTTAGTCAAGTCCCTTATCTCGGGCTCAAGGTCGGTTCTCTCGAGGTCGTGAGGAACCTTAGCCTTATAAGACTCGCTCGACGGTTCTCTGCAGAAGGTCAGCCCTCCGTCGCCCTTCGTAAGTAGCCACCTACCAAAGACAAGAAAGCAGCTTCACCATCAACTGGAACAATATGAAATGGATCGATCAAGGCGCTTTGGATGTACAAAAGCTGCCTCTCGAAGCAAAAAGTGCCATAGCCTCCTCAACGGACAAGGCGCTCCACCTTCGAGGCCTAATCCGGCCGACGGAGGAAAAACAACCCCAACGACGAGCCCATGAGAAAGGTAGAGTCCTCATCCCCACAAGACCAAAGCCGACCCTTCCCACATCATCCGCATCGAGGAGTGGGGCTCTACGCCCCTCGCAGTCAGTAGACTCCGCATCGAAATAAGAAGAACTCCTCCGCGGGGCTCACCGCCCCTCCTCGAGGAATCTCCGGTACCGACAAGAGACGCGAGGCGAAGCAGTTATAATTTCAACTTTAACATCTTACCCCAGGCAGCTGGGAACAACCCTCAGGGAAGCCCGAGTTTTCCCTCTTACGCCTCCCTTTCTGGCTAAAGACCTCCAAGCGAGCCTAAGCTCTCCGAGTGGGCCACAGAAGAGGCTCCAAAGTAGAAGACGAAGCAGACTTGGAGACAGGGAGTAGAGAAGGCTTGCTGACTAAGGAGGGGGAAGACTGATAGCGAAGAAGTCGTGCAAGTCAGCACTGCATCTAATTTCTAGAATATCCAACCTAACAGCCAGAGTATGTCTCGGGTGGGTGGCACCTAACCAACCTCCGCTTCACCTCTTCATCCTCAAGGCTAAGACCAGGCCGCACACCTGAAAACCACACAACCAAACCAGAGTTAGAGACACCCAAGGACTTCCAAAAATTGCACCTGGTCGATAAGGAGCTCAATGTAGGTTCTCAGGGGTGGTCTAAGAGGTCGGAACGCCAAGCGTGTCTTCCTGATCAGTGGGATTATATTCCCAATTACAGCCACTAACAAAAAAATAGCTTTCCTTCCCGAATTTATGGGAGGATGGCATGCTCCGAATAATCCTAGAGCCGACCGCTAGAAATGTAGCAGAAACCTTCGTGGACTCTTTGGCTGAAAATGTCTAGTAATGTGAGTTAGGTCAGGAAACCCCTAGAAAGGGTGTGTAAAGGAAGCGAAGACCATTTTCAGTTGTCGCTCGTGCAAACCATCTTAGGAACATGGACAACGTAAGAGCAGAAAATCTAGCGCCTAAACATGGATACCAACCGAGGCCCAGGCGAGTGGCAAAATTTCCACATAGGAAGGCTCGACCCGATCAGGCCCACATCCGAACACTTACTGCAGCCTTAAGATATCTCGCGATCCCAGAGGGCACTCGATTCACTAATCCTCTCTTACCCGCCAAGCTTGAGGATGACCTATTCCACGGAGCCCTAACGATCGCAACGGGAGACCACCAACCCACTCACCCCACCGTTTCCGTGATTGGGATTCCCTCAACAGCCTCGCTTCCTATATGCAAAACCGCCAGAAAGGACTGACCTAAGAAGCACAAAGAGATCGACAAAGATAAAGAAAGGCGAAAGAATGACAAAAAGAGGCTCCAAACACATCCAAACAACCCGAAGGCCAAGACAGGGAAAGCTAAAAAGAAGAAGAAGGAAGATGCACCGAGCTAAGGAAGAAAACAAAGAAAACGATCCTCAAGAGGGCAAGATGACAAAAGCAATTTTGAGCAATGGACAAGGATGTTTCGGAAGGAAAACTCAACCCAGGGAAGAGGACTCAAGAACGAGGAATTAAGTAATCGGCTGAGATGTCCTAAAGGCAATGAGGCGAGAATGAACAAGCGCGAAATAGAAAGTCGTCATTATCACAAGACGTTTGACGACGACATGGCCCCAATCAAACCATCCCCAAGTAGCCACGTGGAAGTCACGCCCGATCCATGAAACGATACAACCCTTACCTACGCCCGCTTTAGCCAAGCGGGGCATGGGGCAACCGACATCGTTTAAAATAATGTGCGCCAGAGCCCGTAACGACAAGCCCAAATGTCGCCAGCATATAAAATCAGCCCAATAAAAAGATGTAAGAGCTCGCCCACCACAGCCCAAACATCGGCGCTCAGTCGACCCGCTCAATTCCTTCGAGAAGCAGCGACGTGAAACATCCAAAGAATCCGTATTAAATGAAAGTACCCAACTACCCTAATTAAATCTCCACCAATTAGGAAAGTAGGATATTTCCTAATAATTGTTCATCAATTATCTCTTATTAATCGATTAACGATAAGGAAAGAAAATCCCTCACCCAATGGGAGAAAGATCTGTATCATCATCCAACTAGGAAAGTTACCATGATCATCCATTATAAATATCAGGCCACCCCATCGATGAAAGGTACGCACGAAAAATTCATTCCCTAACCAATTGATTTTCTCTTCCACAGGAAAGAATTGACTTAGGCATCGGAGAGGCAACGGGCGATCCCCGTCAACCCTTTTGTTTCTTATTTTTGTAGAGGAGCCCGACATCCAGAGTAAGCAGATGGCCCAGCAATCCCGCCTATCTCCGTACCGCTTTTAGCGAAAGCATCATCAACTTTATATAAATAAATTAACATTTTAAATTTTATTAAGAAGAATACTAGATCAATATATTTATTTTGGTTTTAATATACTCATTTTGTTTAGCTTATGTTTAAACAATCTAATATCATAGTGGAGAAACAACTTTTATCAAACATAAGATCTATGGTGTGAGTCTCATTATTATACTGACTTTATTGTTTATTATAGTGTTCACACGTAGGAAGGGAAAATAAAGAAGGATATAAACCTCCTTCAACTAATCCACACATGAATTCCAAGGGTAAAGGCAGGAAGCTTGATTTGCGGTTTGTCTTGTCATGTTATTAATGAAGGCCTTGGCTATTTTTTTTTAGTTCTAATCCTTGGAAAAAGAAGAAATAATCATGAGGTTGTGCGAGAGGACATGCTTGACACATTGGGGAAGTGGGAGCAGGCAAATGGGAATTGAAGCTTGGAAGATTGTTTGGAAAGAGAAACGTTAATTTCAAGAGAGTTTGAACCGGTTCAACTAGAACAGTTGGTTTGGACGGTTTAATTCTGGTTCATTACCAATCCGGGCTCAAAGAGAGGAATCGGACCGAAAAAGGGTTCAATCAATGGTCAGACTGGTTTGATCGACCGATTAGATCCGATCTGATTTTTAAAATATTGCTAATAACTCATCGTGATACACTTATGTTATTGTTGGGACCTTGATCGTGGGATCCTTTCGCATTAGCTGCACGTGAACCTCGCAAAGGTGATCCTGGCAAGAAGGGAACACCTTCACCATCTCTTCGATGATTAAATCAGCAAAAGATGGAGAAGAAAAAGTAGAGAGTTTTTGTAGTTGAAATTGCTTACCTTTTCCTCGTGTGGCATCTTCTTGATTTATAGAAAATGGTTCACGAATCCCTTCTTAATTTTAGGAAAGAAAATCTCTTAATCTTAGGGATAAAATATCTTCTTCCTTATCAAGGGTTAATTCTTCCTTATTAAGGATTAAAATTTTTGGGAAATAAGGAATTTGGAAACCGGGACATCCTCTGATAAATATATTTTTCGTATTTTCCGATTTCATATATTTATCCATAACAACCTATGCTAGGATGGCTCATTGGGGGACTTCAAATTCTAGATGGGCCAAGTTAGTTTATGGAAGACATCCCGATCTTTCTTTATGATCTTCCGTTTAAGGTGCCCCGGCTTTAATACAAAGCTCGTCAGCCAAGCTAGTGGCTGCGGGTCAGCCATTTCGAATATAACTGCGCCTTAAAGCCCATCGAGTAGTGGGTTCAAAGACCATAAACACATTTCTAATTCCTTTTCCCCATCTGAATTTTCAGGCTTTTTCAAAGAAAGACAGGTTTTAAACCTCGTGTGGAAAGTTGAAAGGACTAGGGAAATCAATGCATACATCGGACGCGCCGGAAGGTGAAGCTTATTTGGATACAAAGCGCGTGGAAATCGCATGTTTCCCAATATGTTTGCAGCGCATGATGTTTTGACGACACATTTAATGCGCTCGTCAATGGCACATTTAATGCGCCTGTTGATGTTTCACCCCTATATATAGGGGTTTAGCTCAGAGCGCTGCCTCTTTTTCTATTTCACAAAGCCTTTTTCTTGTTGTAATTTCATTTCTCGTGTGCTTCTGCAAACTTTTCTTTCAAGGGAATCATCGGAGGTCCCTTGACTACCTTCAATTTTCCGGTGAGTTTTTTTTAAAAAAACTTCATTCAGACAGCTTCCACGTGTTTCGGTTCTGCTATGGAATATTTTGTGCTAGAGAGTTTTGCTACTCTTAAGGCGCATCCATCGTCACAAGGGGGTTCTAGTGCCTGAAGTTGTAGGCGCTTCTAGATACCCTGCATTTAGGTCATCCCATTAGATCCCGCAGCTTTCTCATTCCAGGTCTTAGTTTCGTTATCTGGTCATTAAACCTCCAAAAGGGGGATTTCTTTGTCTTTCAGCAATCTACGCTTCACCGCCAAAGATCCTCAAACTGATCCCCTTATGCTGTTTGTTTGCTTGTAGAATGGCGGGAGGTCAAGAAGAGACTTCTACCAATCAAGTTGTATAGGAAGGACACAACCCCCCTCGGGAAATGCCTACTACAAGTAGCCCGGCTGCTACTATGTTCGCAGGAACTAAGATCCTTCAACAGTCCCTACTAGCATTAGTCTGGGAGTTGCGTTAAACTACGCAGCTGGTCCCAACTAGTAAGAGGCGATAATGTCATCTACTTTACTCCGAGACCAGCTTTGTTAACGGATCTTCGCTTTCCCATCCCATCGCAAGCAAGCAGCCGTGACTTTACCAGTGGCACCTCCGACTGCCATACATCTGAACGCTCTTTGATTTTGAAAGGTTGCAAGGCGCTAAACTTTTTCATTGCTGGATATTTAGTCATAGAGATTTGTTTTATTTACATCGCTAGCTTAGGGTCAGTGTGGTCGTCTATGTCGCCCACACCGACCGCACTTGTAACCGAGCTCGCACTCCCTAAGACTGAAGTAAAAAGGGTAATTTTAGTGAAAGGTTCGTGGTATGAGTGATTAGTGCTCAAAAAGTGTTATTTTGAACCCTGTTTATTTAAGGTTTTGAGCACTTTTTGTGTACTAATCAGCGTAATTAATCCAATTTGTACACAAGGTCCTCATCTTACTGGACGCATTTTTGCGGCTACACTTTAGTTTTCGTAAGCTATTTTTCCAAAATTGTTGAGTCGATCCTGCCACTGAAAGAATTCGAAGTTGAACTCAAAGATTACAAATCAAGCCGTAAGAAAGAGAAGTAGAAAATAAGAAAAAGGCTGACAGTTATAAATTTTGCATGGTTGCAAAATTTGCTTCCTGCTTGCCACTATTCATGCCTTTGCTGCCACTATCATCCGACTTCCGCGCCTCGGCTTTCACTTTTGTTTTTCTTCTTTGCCCATTGTAATAGATTTTGCATGATGTTATTTTTGTAATTGTAAAGGGTTTACTATAAAGTCCCAAGACTAGACACTGGGTACAGATCTTCTCGACACAAAAGTGTCACACGCTTTTCTCCCGTTCTTTTCTCCATTTTTCTCATTTTCTTTCCATTTTCTCTGGTATTCAAACACCCTCCGAGGATGACAACTCTGAGGATGGTTGGCTAAAACCCTCTGCTTCGAAGAGGAGGGCTACTGGCGAAGCAGGTAAAATTTGCTCTGCTTAACGCAGCGCTTATTAGCATGACTTATCTTTCAATCTAGGTTTAAATCTTCTTGAGATGCCTTGATTAACCAAGATTTGGCAATCTTTTTTGGGTTTAGTGGATGCTATTGCCAGATCCACTCAAGATCTCGGCTAGTCATTCTATGAGTCATCAGATGGTAGATTGTGGACATGTTTTCATCAATCAAGAGCATTTATGCTCACAAATGCTTTGTTTCCAAAGGAAAATGTTAGTGGTTTAGATTTTAAAAGCCAAAATGGTAAGATCCTGGCTCGGGAATGATTAGGTCATCCTCCCAAAGCGAGGAAAAGGACTCGGAAACCTTTCATTTACCTTAGACCTCAAAACCCGGGGTGAGCCTCAACAAGCCTAAGGAGTTCTTTTCTATTTTTATTCATTTTATTACCACCAAACTATTCAACCTCACTATTTTTAACAACACCCCAAATCCAAATTGAAATTCACTCAGCTTCAATCAACTGTGAGTCATTTTGTACGAAAAACTCCATCCATGAGTTCGACTCAGAGCTACTTTATACATAAAGAGAGCTAGGCTACTAAGCAGAGGAATTTAGATATAAATTTTGTTGATTCTAACACCTACTGTGGCATGAATCAAATGGCACCACAGCGATGGTGCCTTTAGTGCAATTGAGAAGTCGTTGAATCCCAGGATCCTCATCACAAGTGTCAGTGAATTCCAATCTCTTGCCTTTACTTTTGTTTCCCCAGCGCTCACTGTTTAGGTCAGATTTCAAATTTTTACACCGTCCGCATTTAATTTTCCTCTTTTATTTATAGCTAACAAGAACTCCTTTAGGTAGCCTTGTTTTCTTTGTTTTCAGGCCGTGGTCTCGAAAGGTTTCCACAAGATTTTATGCACCACCGGGATAGAAACACAGCAGGAAGGCTAGAAAGGATCAAGTGCCCGCCGTGAACAAGGCTTCTAGTTAAGCTCAATAGTGGTCGATGGAGCCCGCACTCAGGAGCAATAGAGACAACAAAGCGGCAGAGGAGAACCCACGTCTACAGTCAATGAGGGACCATATACACCCCACCAAGGGCAGTGCACCTCATGTATCAGACTTCCCGCCGAGGATGTGGATTGTCAGTCTTATCTAATGGGCTGCCAAGCTCCTACCTCCATGGTATGGAAAATGAAAATCCATACACACATATCCGGATTTTGAGGAAGTTTGCGCGATTTCTTTCAAGGAGGCTAAATTACAGGAATTGCTGAAGTCAAAGCCTTTCCCCTTAACTCATGACAAGGCCAAACGCCAATTCATCGAGGTCAAGGACTATATGAATCTAGCAAATTGCAAGTTGAATTTTGGAAGAAATTTTTCAACACATAAGACCAATAACTCAAGAGGCAAATCACGCTCGCAGCCTTACACAAACGGCGGAACATCAAGCGTTAGAAAGGCATTTAGAGACCATCGTTGCATGCCCACACCATGGCTTTGATACTTGGATGTTGGTCAACCACTTTCTATGATGGAATGTCCCCACACAGCAATTATCGGGAGACCATGTGTGAGGGACTTCCCGAGCAAGAATCCGATGAAGCCATGGACTTCCTCAACTATATGGTCAAACTCAAGGCATGGGATGAGCCAAACTCAAGGGAGGTAGAGAATGAAGCCCACAAAGAAACCAAAGGGGGAGGCATGCATCACCGTCAAAGGATGTGGAATCAAGGCCAAGTTGGTTCATTTACTAGAAGGTCGAAGAGCTGAAATGCGAAATTAGCATGAGGTACAAATGCAAGAGCCGAAACACTGCACTTCCAACCCTGCTTTCAATTGTTAATCCACTAGTCACCAAGGAGAGCACGCCCAATCGAGCCTCCCGCAAGGGATTCATGACGGCATGCTAATATTATGGACCAAAATAAGCCACCAACTGATGCCCAATATGGAAATACCTATAATCCCAACTGGAGGAATCACCCCAACCTCTCCTAGAAGCCTAAACCTCCAGCATATGTTTTCGTGCACAAAGAACATCACAAGATGGTTCCACTTCTCAACCGCAACAACCACCAACCTCATCCTCATGAACAAGCCATCCTAAATTTGCCAGCTGTGGAAACTATGAGGAGCACACACGTGCAAAACAACCGAGGATCGATAAGGTGGAAAGCCTGAACAAAGAATGATGGGCTCCAAAATGATCTTAATCAAAATAGATAATCCTGTGACATCCATCACCAAGCCTCCTGAAAGGTGTAAGAGCAAGGAGATTCTTCCCGTGACACAACCCAATCTCTGGGGGAGTGCATGAATTGAGCTATTCCAGTGAACCTGCCCCAAAAATGGATGAAGTAAAGGTTGTTATCACTTTAAGGAGTGGTAAAGAAATTAAGCAGCCAGTGTCCAAAGAAGATCAAATCAAATAATTATTAAAGAAGATTCAATGAAGAAAAGCATGCCTCCTCCATTTCCACAAGCTCTAAAACGCAAAAAGAAGGCCTCCAAGCAGGTTGAAATTGAAGCAGCGCAGTGGCGGCCAACATCCCACTTCTTGACATGATTAAACAGGTCCCAACCTATGCTAAATTCTTAAAAGACCTGTGCACAGTTAAGAGAGGGTTGAATGTTGATAAGAGGGCCTTCCTAACAGAGCAAGTGAGCTCTATCATTCAATGCAAGCACCCTAAGGAATATTAAAGACTCCAGGTCCCCCACCATTTCGGGCCAACACGAGGACTTGCATAGATAAGGCACCGCTGATTTGGGAGCTGTCAACCTCGCTACCATACTTAGTGTACAAGCAAAACTGGCTTAGGGAATTAAAGCCTACCACCATCACCTTATTCGCCGATAGATCGCTGAAAATTCCTAAAGGCATAGTCGAAGATGTTTCGTGAAGGTGGGATAAATTTACTATCCCAGAGACTTCTTCGCCCTTGATACAAAGCCATAAGTGGGAGGTACTAATCATGTGACCTATCATACTGGGGAGGCCATTTTCTACATCAAATGCCATCATCAATTGTCTAATGGAGTCATGCAAATTACATTCGGGCAATATGACATCGAGTTCAACATCTTCCACCTACAAAGAAGCACAAATCAATGGAAGAGCAAGAGCTAGATGAAGTCTCGGCCGACAGCTCCAGTGCAGAAAACATAGTGTCTACAACCGAAGGAGGAATTGATGAAGAACAATGAAGAGTCTAATAGAAAATCCAAAGGTTTCGCCACTCCTCCAAAGACCACCGATTCCCCAAAGACCACCGTATGCGTAGTGCTTAAAACAAAGGGGTAGAAGCTCAAATCGCTAACCACCACAAACATACGGAGGGACTTCTCCTCCTTGATCCACCATGAACTAAAGGGCTACTTGAGTAGGAGTGGTTTCTACAATAAATTAGAAGCCACTCCAATTTTTGTTAGACTTTTATTTGCTTTACTTTAAGTTTAATTTGTAGTTTTACATAATTTTCTTAATTTTAGATTTGTTTACGTGGTAATTTTTTCTCATTTTCAATCAAGACATCTCATAATTTTTGATATTTTATTTACCCGTGAAGGCACTTCCTCCGCTGAAATGCAAAAACCAAGGCAGAAGCCGGTAGTGCAGGAGCACTCACAAGACTATGCGACCACAAGACTGCGCGAATTTTTTCTACTTGTTGAGTCAGCCACTTCCCATTTTCGTTTTCGCCCATAACTTTTCATCTAAACCCGGCTGGGTAATTGCACGTTGGAAAGTTTAGAGTGTAGAATCCAACATATCCAGAAATAACACTTTGAAATTATTATGAAGGTGTAATTTAAAAATTCTCCAATCTTGTCACTTTTTCCTCTCTTTTCTTCTCCTAACTTGTTTATTTGAAGCCCAAACGGAGTGAATAAGGTGTCGATGGAAAGCTTGCGAAGTCTCCTATCCAAAAACGAGTACATTTCATTAAGGAGGTAGCACTTCCTTCTCTAACTTTCCAATCCGAGCCCTATCATGCATAATGTGACATTTGGCTCGTGGGGAGAAAGAAGCGAAGGAAGTGGCATTTATTTATGTTTTTGTTACTATTTTGAGCAAGCCCATTTTTTTATGTTCAGTTGCTTGTTGGTTTTCCTTTTTGTGAAGTTGTTATACTATACAACTTACTTTCTCAATTCAAAACTTGCACCCATATTTGCACCCATTTTTTTTGTGTTTTTCCTAAATAAGTAGCTTGAAAAAAATCAAAACATCATTCAATTCGTTGATGTTAGATTGATTCCATGCTCACTGAGTGGATGATTAGTTGAATTCTGTTACTCGACCTTTCTTCCACTTTAGCTAACTACACACAAAGGTAATATTAGTTTCAACAATAGGCTGAAGAACCGCCTAACCTCCTAAACTTTGCAAAACCTACCCTAGTTTCGTTGACTACCTTAAATAGGTTAAGGACCCCTATGAAAAAGGAGGCCACGTGTCTTCCAAACAGAAAGAAGTGAAAAAGAAAGAAAAGAAGAAAATCTGCAACACTTCACTCAAAACCCGCAGCACGGACCGAGGGGTATACGGCTTAAAGCCTTGTGCCCTCGGTGCCCTAAGCCAACCGGTCGAGCCACCGACTCTGCCTCGCTATACCCGTGACGGGGTGGAGCTTAGCGAGTTATAGGTGCTAGAGTTTTGAAATCATTCGAGTTCTGCAGTGAAAAACCGCATAGCGGCCGAAAGACCATTAAGTGACTCACGCCCTAAGCCTTAATTAGTCAGGAGTCACCTGAATCTCGCTACACGGACTTCGTGAGATCGACCTCGCATTGCACCCCTACAACACAAAAAAGAATTCGTGAATAAGAGGTGGGTTCTGATCTATTTAAGTCAAGCATGAAATAGGTCAGGGCAACAAATTGTCATTGGGGAGAATGCAGCTGGTAGTTTATTGCTGAGAGCCGATCAAACAAACACTTAGATTTTGTGAAGTTCCTGGCTGAAATATCGAGAAGGAAACTTTTAATATTCAACTCAGGACATGCTCATTCTCTCGAGAAGTTATTGGCTAAGTTTTGATTTCATTGCGTTGCTTTACATTTTCTACAACCTTTTTGAACTACCATATTTTTGTTATTTACTGTTTTTCGTACGCTAAGGGACTAGCAATGTGTCGCGTTGGGGTGGATTGCTCAAAAATGCTATTTCAACCATGTTTATTTAAGGTTTTCGAGAATTCTTGTGTACTAATCGTAATTAACCCAATTTGCACATTGGCTACTATCCTGTTATTCCCAATCGATCGTATTTATGGCTAATTTTGTAGTTTTTGGGTGTTTGTTTTTGCCAAAATTGTCGAAGTCGATCCACCGAAGAATTCGAGTCAACTCAAAGATTGCGAATCAAAAGCCGGCTTGTTATATATAGGCAAGAAAAAGGCCACAACATAAATTTTGCACTGCAAAATTTGTACTTCCTAATTGCCAATTGCTCATGCTCTCACCACTATTCATCCTCGACTTCCTACGCCCTTTGAAGCCAATTCTTTGGTTTTCTTCCTTTTTTTTGGCCCGATTGTAATAGATTTCACATGTTATTTCTTTTGTAATTTTGTAAAGGGGTTTGGCTATAAAAGCCCCAAGACTAGACACTGTTAAGGATCTTCTCGCTTAATAAAAATGTTGGCTACAGTTTTTCTCCCGTTTTTCTTCTTCTCTCCCATTTTCTCTCATTTTCTTTCCCTTTTCTAGGAAACCAAACACCCTCCGAGGATGACAACTCGGAGGATGGTTGGCTAAAACCCCTTCGTCTTTGAAGAGGAGGGCTATTGGGCTTTGGAAGTGAGTAAAATTCTTTATCTCCCTGCTTTTAACGCAAGCAAAGCATTAGCGTTTGCGTCTCTATCTTCAATTTAGGTTTAAATCCTCTGAGATGCCTTTGATCGACCAAGATTCGCAATCTGGTCTGGGTGGATGCTTATCGCTAGATCCACTAAGATCTTACTAGTTGTCTCTATGAGTCACTATAGGGTAGATCAGGACATGTTTTCATCGGGCCCGTACATTTATGCTCAATAAATGCTTTGTTTCAAAAGGAAAAAATGTTAGGTTTGGATTTTAAATGCCAAATGAAGATCCTGGTCAGAAATGACTATAGGGTCATCCTCCCCAACGCGAGGAAAGGAAGCCCGGAACCTTTCATTTACCTTAGGACCTCAAACCCAGTAGCCCAATGCTTCAAGGAGTTCTTTTTCTTATTTTTCTTCATTTTATTATCAGCCTGCAACCATCCAACCATCACTGTTTTTAACAACACCCCAAATCCAAACTTAAATTCACCCGCTCAAATCAACCGTGAGTCATTCAGACGGCTAAAATTCATCCTCGAGTTCGACCCTAGAACTACTATATCAGAGCAGCCAGTTAACACAAGTAGAGGAATTTAGGATATAAATTGGTTTATTCCTAACACCTACTGTGGCATGAATTAATGAGACGCCGACTTTCTGCCCCATTTGACCCGAATCGCTCCCTCCCATTCCTGAGTTTGTCTCAAACTGATGGAGGTTGTTCTTTTCAGTCGCTTGTCCATATTTTGATATGCCCCTTCTCTTCGATTCAGGTAAGCGCGTGCAAGGCTACTGGTTTAATAGGTGGAAAAGGCCAGGCTAGATCGCATCAGACGTGTAAAACCTAGGTAAATTTGAACTGTAACGCCCTGAAAATACCCTAACAGTTTGATAACGTGTTTAGGGTATAAAATAAATTAAATTATATTTTTTCGGAGTTTAAATTGATAAAAATAATAATAATAAAACCCAGAAATTTTACATGAGCCAAATAAATTTGGTAAAATAACGAGGACCTAAGGTCATAAATGAGTAATGCAAGTGCTAAATTATAAATGAAATGAAATGAAGTGGAAATGAAAGTGAAATGATGTTTAAAATGAGAAAATGAGAAAAAGCCACTAATGTGCTAACCAAATACAGGCATTACACGTGACATGAGAATAGAAGACCAAAGTGGTCTATGGAATGCTCATTCGGCATTCAAGTTTTTAGAGGAGTAAGGGCTTGGGAGAAGAAGGTATTTTTGTGTTCTCTCCATTCTTGGTCTATCTTGTTCAAGCAAGAAGGGAAGAGAAGATTTGAAGAGAGATATAGAAAAAAACTAACCCTAACTCCTCTTGATGATTTTGGATTCGAAAACTTTAACCTTATGTAAAGGTGATTTTGATTGGTTGTAGATCAATTTTGGAGTTTTTTTGGGTTAAGTTTCAAAGTGCTCTTGGGTTAGGATTGGTTTTGAGGAATTTTTGTATAAAGGAAATGATGAAGTTTCAAAGGAGTTGCTATCAAAAAAGTTTCAAAACTCCTGTTTTTGTTTTGGCTATAAGTTAAGTTATAATCATCCAAATTGAGTGATTCCAATTAGTAAAGAACCATAAGAGATAGAGATATAAATTTATAGAAGGGACCATGAGCACATTGTAGATCTAAGGCTCCCAAATATGGGCTTAAAGGTGAGTTTTGGGTAGTTGATGGATATGTCTGCTTGGTGTAGTCAGGTGGGTGTTTCGCTGTAGTCAGTTTCACTCATCCAAATTGAGTGATTCAAAATTATGGGAAAACTAGACTTCTAGGGAAATAATTTAATTTAAGGAAGTGTATGCGATTTGTAACCCCAAAGTGCCTAGAAATCCGTCAAAATGGAGCTATGTGCAAGAACAATCTGATTCTGCTTTGCAAATTAGAGTAGTCTGGATGTAAAATGCAATAACTTGAGTTTTGGTCATCCAAATTGGATGATTCAAATTGGAGAAGAAACCTTAGGAATCCATAAATTTCAAATGAGTAGGAGGAACCATTACCAATTTATGGAGCAGACCCTGAAATCAAGAATAACAGTAGGTAACTGAGTGAGTTGGGCATACCGGCTAGTTTGGCATTAAAATTCTGTAACTTGAGTTTGGGTGATCCAAATGAGTTGATTCAAATTTCTAATGAAAATAGACTCATAGAGCTATCATTTTTTGAAGGAATCATGAGCAAAATATGCCTCATGTGTCCCTAGAAAAATTTTCAAGTGAAGGTGTATTGGGTAGACATCAACCCTAACTAAAAAAATCCTGCACTAACAACTTTTTTCGTTGTTTCGATAGTGACATATCGGTGATGGATTATGGGTTGGTGACGAGAAGCTTGACTCCAAGAACGGATTCCTAGAATAGGAATCGAAGAGCGACAACCTTTTGGGTTTGTTCTTCATAATTTTCCTTGTTTCTTGGCTTTTGTGTTTGCTTGACAAAATAAATCTAAAAGGCTTTACATGAATATGCATGTGTGTTCATTTTGAGTCATATTTAATTTAATGGTTTCACTTTCTATTTCTAAAATGTTTGAAGGATTATGAAATAAGTGGATTTATTGACATGAATTGCGATGAATTGCATATTGATTTGTTTTAAATTGATTTGATACAACTAATTGTGAAATGAATTGCACATAAAAATCGCATGAGTATCGGGAAACCAAGTATTTGATATAAAATGTATATACACTATTGTAAATTGCTATGAATTATTTGAGCACCCTTAACAGAATGTTAACCGTTAAATTCGAGTTAAGTATAGATTGGTATACCAATAAGGGTTAAATGAGCACCATCAGGCTAAACGGGCACGATGTCACTGATCCGTAGCCCAAAGGACAAGATTCGGGCAGAAGGTTCACGAATGATTTTTAATAACCAATAAAGAATTTAGCGACTGCATCGTATATAAAACCTTTTATACTCAGGCCCGCAACCCAAATGACCGTGGCCGGTGATTCATTATTCTATGCACTAAAAGCATAGGTTAAATTCGCTTAAGGGCAAATGAAAAGGAAAATCAGAAATGCATGATTTGTGTTTGAATGATTTATTGCATATGAAACTCAGATGATTGAAAATGACCAATGAATCAGAATTTTGAATGTATACAAAATGAAAATATACATATGTATTATACCAAAGATCGTCATTGAAAAAATTATACAAAGGCATCGATTTAGAAAAATGCATGATTTACTTAAACTGAAATAAAAGAGAACTGTATAGAACCACTAGGCATAAAAATGCTTAGCACGTTGTTTTATCATCGCAGTAATCGAGTGAACATGTATGAAGGAAAACACCACAAATGATTCAAAGTCAACGCCATGGCCTTATGGAGTCATAAAGCTCCAACCCACATTCATGAAATATATTTGATACTTTTGTACAAACTCTGATTTTGTTTTGTAGTTTTGGTATTGAAAACGCTTTATAATGTCGTAATGCAAAGGTGGTAAATGGACCAAATGGGCATGTAATGTCATATTTAATGGAAAATGTGTATTTTAAAACAAACGATGGGCCCCTTAAGTTGAATTATATACAAATATACTTTCATAAAGATAAATATCTCAAACAAGAATTGAAATGTGTTTACCGACAAAAGAAAATGAATCGATTCGAAAGAGGACCCCCGCCCCGATTTGATTCAAATTCTTCGGTCGTCGAGTACGGGGGCGTGAGCCATCATATGAAATTTTCCCAAAAAAATGGGGCAAACACGGTGAACTTGTCGCTATAATACAGGTTGAAAACCTAGAATTTTTCTAGATCTCGGATGACGAAACGGACCTCACCATTGAATTCGTCTCACGAAATCTAGTTACCCAGGAAACTTTCGTTGAATTCCAAGACAATAAGAATTTCATGTTTTCGAGGCAACGGGTGTCGAGTGACACATGGCAAGCAGTGTGTCACAAGGCATGCAAAGGCAAATGCATGTGTGACACATGGCAAGCCATGTGTCCACATGCATGCCAATGGAAAAGTCTATGAAAGGGGAGAGAAATCAATTTGCAGAGGAGGAGAGCAACAAAAGGAAAGAAAAAAAAATAAGAGAAGAAAAAAGAGAAAGAGAAGAAAGGGAGAGAGTAAGAGGCGGAAAAGGAATTCGACTTTCCGACGCTCGAAACTCGTCGGACCAAGAAGTAAAGTCTGTATATTCGATGAGGGCTACACTCTAAGAGGTAAGGAATCTTCCGACTTTGCTTTATTTCCCACCATAAGGGTTGTGGGGTTGTGTCTTTACCTTAAGGGGTTGTTTGACGACTTCAAATACGGAATGCTGTATTTGATCCTACATACCGGCCTGATTTAGACCGATTTTGTGGGAAACCAAGGCACTTCGACTCAGTCCATGTAATCAGAGTTTCATCATGAACTCGATGTAGCTCAATCACTAAAATGCACCCCACAAACCCCCAAGTTATGGTCTATTTCCCGGATTTCAAGGCTAATGCGAATTGTTGTGTCCGATTTTTGAACCGATTTCAATGCAGATTTGCATCGATTTCATGGATTTTTTATGGGTATGTTAATTCATTTACAGGCCTCAACCGGACTGTCTATTTGTTTTGGGACCGAACAGGCTCTGGTCTGGGTGGTCTATTATGGTCGACTTGTAAGGTCTGAAATTGTGGATTGTTTTAAAGTGTTATTGCTGCTTTGATTTCGTGATAACATGCTTTATTGTTCTTACTGATATATGTTTTAATATGTTGGCAATTAGATGAAATGTTTGGAAATTATATGCTTCAGACATAATTATCCATGATACATGATATATTGTATGTTGGAATTGTCCATATGACATTCATTACATATGAGACATTGAATTGATATGAAATGACATAATGCATTGCATATGCACTGAGACATCAACATTTACGTGGGTGTGGCATGGTGCCATCACACACCATCCTTGGTGGTTGATGAGTAGGCTCGATATGTTGAACGAAGTTCAGCGGAATTCCACTGTTCGTAGAGCATGAAAAAATGTGTTAGGTAATAGCAAGCAAGGATAAATACCCCCTTAGGTGAACCTGGTATTTTTTGTTCTACATATGTGTCCAACGATGAAAGCTCGTGAAAGTGTATGAAGGCGTGTGAAGCCTACGGTGATACCCTCGAAAATTCGCTACCCACAAAAGACAAATGATCTTGTAAAAGAAAGTAGTCATTAGAATATGACATCTAAAAGGTTTTGGTTTATAAACAAAATGAAATTTTGTTTGAAATGATCATTGGATGCTATTAATCAATGACGGTTTTATCACACATGGGCATTGTGGTGTGTGATAGGAGTCGGTGATTGACTCGGAATTTATTACTTTTCAAACAATAATCGAGAAATGAGCTCAGAATGAGTCAGAGCATGGTACATGATTGAATCTCATCTTATTTCATGGCATGACATATAGAATTCCACATGATAGAATCGCATAATCAGACAATGGTTGATGTAAATGCAAGTGCTACATTGCATGCACTTAGGCGGAGTAGCTCGAAAGTTTCTTATCGGGCTGGCTCAATTCTATGGGATAACATTTCAGGTGCAGAGTAAACACCAGTGGACGACTCTCATTATGAGCCGCAATTGTGAAGAAAGCCTGGACAGGGATTGTAACCTTTAAAAAGCTTACTGACAAAATGAAGTTTGTAATATAATGCTTCAGATTAGGTTGTAATTAAACTCACAAAGAATATGTTTTGAAAATAACATAAAATGTCTATCAATGTAAATAACTGATCCCGTAGATGGGATTGAACAAAGGTGGTATCAAGACACATGATATCCACTGGTACTTTCGCTGTCGACGGTCATCACCAACCCCTAATCTTGGGGCATCACAAGACCGGCCGCCGAGATCACTAAGCGGAGCGCAATCACAAGCTTCGTCTCGCAAAACTTGCAAGAGCTCGTGCTCGCTCCTTCTGAGCATCGTCCCCGTCTCCTCGTCTGCCGAGGAGCTCGGGTCGCGGTGAACATTTTGTCTTTGCCAACCTTTGAAAGTGCCACATATGAACTACTTCCGGTCTTTTGAAAGTGCTAGTAGTCATGAGCCACATCTATCTTTCGAAAGTGCCAATAAGTCAGTGGAGCTACATCTGGTCTTCGATATAGGGACTATTCCAGGTAGTAAAAGAAAATACCCTAAGGACATTTTATTGATAATACCTTTAAAGAAAATTTGATTAATAGTATTCCAAGAATCGAAGTAAAATACGTTAAATGGAACTTCATTGATAATACCTCGTAAGATGCATAACATTCCGCATCCTGGGTATTAACGTCCCATTTAGTTTCTTTAAAGCGTACGATTCGGCTACCCCCACTTTTACTATCATGTATGGCCCCTCCCAATTTGGTTAGAATCTGCTAGCCACTTAGTCAACTGTGTTTCAAAGACCCTTCTTAAGACTAGGTCTCTGGCTTGGAATGCACGCAGCTTTACATGCCTGTTATATAACTTTGTCATCCTTTGTTGGTATGATGTTATACGTGACAAACAGAGTTTTTGGCGAGCTTGTCCGTCATATCTAAGTCTTTGTCGAATTTCGCTTTTAGCATTTGCTTTAGGGGATTTTAGTTCGGGCGGAATTCCCACCTTAGGAATTATTGCCTCCATCCGATAGGTGCGGCTAACGATGATAGTTCCGGTCGCTTCCGGCTGGTTTTTCATGTGCCCAAAGTTAACTCCGGGAGTAGCTCTTACCCACTTTTCAAATAATGTAGATGCTTACAAAGTCGTTAAGAGAGTTTTGTTAGATGCTTCCGCTTCGGGCCATTGCCTGCGGTACCGCGGGTTGACTACGTTTCTGATTTTCGCCACGGTAGAAATTTCAGATACTCGCTATCAAACCGCGGGCTCATTGTCGCTTATGATCGAACAGAGCTCCAAATCACTAGAAAATATTCCTCCACACAAATTGGATGACATTCTTTTCCTTGATGGAGGCAAAGGCTTCAGCTTCTATCCATTTGCTAAAATAGGCCCATGCTACTAACAAATAGCTTTTCCGAGCCGGCGGTAGTAATGGTCCAACTATATCAACTCCTCATCAACAAAGGCCAGTAGCAGATATGTGGTTAGGTCTGGTCGCTACACTTTACAGATGAGTAATGGTCAGCAGCTATCGCGACTTCACGCAAAGTGCACCAAGATCTACTATCATGGTCACACAATAACCTTTGTGTAATGGACTCAGGAGCTTAAGTTCTACCACATGAATGGTTTCCGCATATCCCCTCATGGAGTTTTTCCAATATATACTGTCCCTGTTGAGTGGTGAGACACTTAAGATATGACCCGTCTAAAGATCACTTATATAATTGCCCATTCACAAGGGAGAACCTAGTCGCTTGGACTTGAATCTTGTGACCTTCAATCCTATTATCTGACAGCTCTCTCGAGGTCAAATAATGCATTATAATAATATTAGCGATGCTTCTCGGCTTCATCTAACCACCAACGGTTAATATTACCGACGCCAACTGGTAAGAGAGAAGGAACACCGCTTTCTTTATCGGGATGGATGTACCATCAGCCGCTAAAGCGTCTCGCCTTTCATTCAGTCCCTTCGATATGTTCGCTTCTAAGCCGCAAAACTCCTCGGGCCAAGCTTCTCGACCAGATCAGATACTGACCATGCACTGCCCGCTAAGCCAGATTCGCTTACTATCCCACCACTAGTTGAGAGTCACTACATATGATGAGTTTTTCCAGGGATACAGACTTTGTGAGGTCAACTCCAAATTTCAGATTAAGTTCTACAGATTCACCTATTAAAAGTGGGAAGTCTAGCTAGGTTCGACCTATTCTATCATTTCCTGGCTTCAGGCTCTAAGTTGCAAGCCGACTCTAGCTCTCGTTTTGTGAGAATCACCATCCACATTAAGGATCCACCAGCCAACGTTTCCCTAGTCCACATCTGGTTGGGGTAGTTCTGCTAAAAAATATGCCAATATCTACCCCTTCAATGCCAAGCAAGGTTTATATTGAATACCGAATTCACTTAGTTCAATCATCCACCGAGCCATCCTTCCTGTCAGGTCAGGCTTGTGTATAGTGCTTCACAAAGGAGATTAAATGCTGATGACAATAGGGTGTACTGAAGTAAAGGCGGCTTCACCGCCACATGTGAGTGGCTAATGTCGCTGCCTGAGACGGCATACCGAGGTTTCCACTTGACAGAGATTTGCTCACTTCCAAGAATATTGGTCTCTACTTCTGCCGTCTTTTGAACAGAAATTAGACTACCAAGGCTTCGACATCGCAGTAAAGAAAGTGTATCACCCACCCTTAGGCTAGCCAGAATTGGCGATTTGGTAAGATATTGTTTGATTTCCACGAAAGTTTGGTCTCATTCCTCATTCCAATAAATTTTTCGCTATCCTGGGAGGATAAAAATAGTTTTAATCGGCTCAGGAAATGGGATTTGAACTGCTTCGAGAGCCGCCACCCCACACATTGTTGTACTCATTTTTCGGGAGGCCTGAGCCTAAGAGCCCACTATTATAGCTTCAATTGGAATATGATTGACCTCATCCCTCTCTCAGTCACCATAAAGCTCAAAACTCGCCTGAACCGACTCGAACGCATTACTAAAGGGTTGAGTTTCATGCCATACCGCAATGTACCTCAAAGGCCTCAGAATGCTCGTGCCTAAGCGTTCTTAGATTTCATGAGCATGTCATCGAATATAGGCCTATCAGGCTGCCCAACAATGTCTGATATCTTAGTTACCAATTGTAACGCCCCAAAAATACCCTAGAATTTTATAATAATTTTTTTTATATATTTCAGGTATAATTGAACCAACTTGGGTATTTTTCTAGGAATATTTAGATGAATATTGATTAAATGATTATATGCTAAAATGAGAAATTTATTGAATCCGGAAATAAACCCAAGTGAAAAAGAGAAAATATGGAAATTGTAAAATGGGGACCTAAGGGTCAATTGTCAATAAGTTTACATGTCTAAGTGAAATAAGGAGAAAGAAATGAGTAAGGGGGAAATAATAGAGACTTAAAATGAAGAATAATAGAGAAATGGGAGTGGACCTAAATACAAAAATAAATAAAGAAAAAGTTAAGAAAAATCATGAAAGGGCATGTGGCATGTAGGAAAGATGGAGGAAGTTTCCTCTTTTTAAAATACGATTAAGGGTGATCCAAAAGAAAAAGGAGGAGGAACAGAGAAAAGAGGAGATATTTTAGAGTGAGAAGCTCTCACTTCTCTCTAGATTTTTCGACGATCTGACCCACATTTCAAAGTGACAAGAGGAAGATCATCCTCACGATGCGGCTTCACATAGAGACCGGAGTTAGGGAGTTTCGACAAACTCCGAGAAGTAGGTATTCTCCTACTTTGGTTATTTTCTATCCTAATGGTTGTGGTATTGTCCGTCCTAAGGGAAATGCTTCAGGTATTTGAACCAGAAGCCGCTATTGCATGCGTATCGCAGATAGCTCCGACCTTAGAACTGATTTTGCAAGAAGAAGGGAATCTTCCGGGCAAGGAGTCCTTCTGGTAAATTGTATCCACATTAATGAACTTGATTTTAGGCTTTTGAATTTCTTAATTCAGACCTCTGTAGCCTAAGTTATGGCCCATTTTCCCCTGACAAAGGTTTCGCCAAGACACCCCACAGCATCCTGGGCCACAGACCCCGCCCATCAGATCTCTACCAAGGACTACCGCCAGCACTCGGCTGCTGACCAGATCCGGCCAGTGCACCTCGGCCAAGAACTCGCCGGCCAAGAACTGGCCGGCTGCACCTTGGCCGCTCGCCCGGCTGTCGTCGCCTGGGCTGGGATTGATTAATGCAGACCTCCAACTTCTGGTCATAACTTCTTCGGGTCCGAACTCCTGCTGGGTGTTCTCGGGGCTCTATGGAAAGACCATTGATTCAAGAATCCATCTATATATAGCTTTTGAAATTCAAACTCAAATTAAAATCTAAAATCAATCCTAACCAAAACCACTAGCACTATTGTTAACACAATATTGTTCTTTAACGGATCTGGGAATAAATGGCTGCAGATAAAACCAAATCAGATTGAGATTCCGAGGATTGAATCAAAGTGCAACATTTTGCATATTTGTTCTCGAATTTCTATTCTTATTTCAAGTGTGTTGGTAGATTACCAAATAAATCGAAAATGATTATATGAATTGAGCATATCTTTGAAATGATATTACGAAAGTGAATATGGAATTGAAATGTGATATTTGAAACGTTTGAAAATCGAATGAATATGAATGATAAATTTGATTGTAAATGAATCGGTCAATTCTTGACATCTTGAATTGAATCGATAAACCAAATGAACCGCCTGACGGACAATAATTAATAGGCATCCGTCACGGCGCGCCCTTAAAATTGTCTCACGTCCACTTGGCAGATGCACCAATCGACATCCATGACGTATGGGCAGAAGCACAAGAAATGTCCCACTTGGCGGGATGCACCAATCGGCATATGTCATGATGGCGTATGACATTTAAGTGATACCATGTCGGTGCACCAAACCGCATTTGTCGCGAGTGACGTGGAGACCTAATTATTAAAATGTGTAAGCATTACCTGAATATTAATAAGGACGAGATTCATCAAACTAACTGGCCGAATGTGAATTAAATAGTCAAAGTGAAATAACTAACATTGACGAAAGTGTAAATGGGACTTTATGTTTATGTTTAAATTTCATAAATTGAATTGTGACTGAATGTTGCATTTAAATGCATGTCAGGATATAATAAATGATTATAAAATGAAAGCATGCGAAAATGAATAAAGATGGTATATGCTGATACACAGTATGGTTTAATATTAAATGCATGTCAAGTTAAATTGAATATCGAATAGAATCAGATAGAACCACTACATAAAAATGCTTACGCAGTTTATCTATGCGTTGTGTTCAGTAGACAGAAGGAAGACAAGATCGTGAAGCGCAGAAGGTTAGAGGTTATGCGTATAAGTACATACCCCGCCATATGCATATCATTTCCTTTTAAACATGGATATTTTGTGAACAAAATAGTTGAACTCGAATTAATGTTTTGTTTTGTGGCAGAATATTTTAAAAAGGCATAGAATGCCTTCATCAGGAATCAGATTTAGAAATGTAACATTTAAGTAGCCTCCCATTTGAAAATACTTCACAGAATTGGAAAACCTTAAAACTAAAATGACATAAATAAATGCTTTGATAAGATAAATGAAAAACGCTCTGAGAACCAGCCCGGCTCGAACCTCATTTCTTCAAAGTTGAGCCTGGGATTCGTCGTGCGACACTTTTGAAAAAAAGAAAACTTAATAAACAAAATAAAAGAATTAAACAAAGGCCCCTGGGTTTCTGCCTCATTCGCCATCCTGGCCTGCCTGGTTCTGGGGTCGCCACTCCAATCTTTGAAAAGTTGCCCCAACGTTCTTTAAGCCAAAAGGCATCACATCATGTAGTATAACCCATGCGATGTAATGAAGACTGCTTGTGGTCGTGGGTATGAGAATTTGATGATACCTAAAGAAAGCGTTTAGAAACGACAAGATTCGTGGTTCCCGCCACGCATCACAATTTGGTTTATACGCAGGCGGAATACTGGGCATTCTTCGCTGAGGTCAGTGTAATTTACACATACTTGCCACTTACCTCCTTTCTTTGGAACTACCACGATGTTGGCTAGCCATTCGGGGTACTTCCCTTCTATGATGAAACCTGCCCTTAGCAAGTTGTTTACTTCCGTCCGAAAGATCTGATGACGATCCGTGGAAACGCCATTGCCTTACCAAGATGGCCGTGGGGACAGTATTAGTCGGTGAGAGGCCATCATCGGGTTAATCCCAAACTATATTCAGCGGCCTAGGAAAAGCATTTATATTATTCAACAAAGACGTAGTCGTAATCGCTTCCCTTTCTTCATCGACGAGACATGGTGAACTTTTCTAGCCCGTCCAACGTTACTTTTTCCAGGGGATCCACAGCTAGCGGATCCTTCTCTTCCACCCTGATCTGGGAGGTGAACTGTGATTGCTATGCGGAGGTTTGATCTTCGAGAGGAGGATTTTCAGGGTTCTTCTCCCCTCTTTATTCATGTATAGATAGCTGATAACATTGTCGTGGCCCAACCGATCGCAAAAGGTTAACCCGTTTAACGTTAGTCAGTGTCGATCGTTGCAATAAGTGGATAACTTTCATTTAGTAAATGTTCGCCTCCCTATTATGGCGCTGTAAGGCCCTGCAAGCCCGAAGTAATCGAAACAAACTTGTTGAGTGATCGGGTCCAAATTTCTCTTACAGGGCGAACATCTCCTAAAGTTACGAGGGGCCGCACCATTAAACACAGAGGGATTCACCTCACGAGTTCACCATACCTAAGGAGAGTTTCATCTTTTTGAATATTGGTAGTTGCAACAAATCTTCCTCACTGCTAGGATCTACCAGTACCATGTGCACATCAAAACAGTTAATACAGAGGGTGAGTACTAGTGCATCATAGTGGGGCACAATAATCCTGTTTGGGTTAACAGGAGGAAAGGATATGGGGCCATTTATTGGCTTGGTTTCTTCATGTCCGCCTTCTTCGTGGATAATATTTACCTTGGCCTTAACTGTGGTGGCCCTCAAGAGCTTCTTCCGCTGGGCGCCGATTGATATTGGTCACGACCGCCGCCCAAGATATAGTTTATATGACGGATTCCGATGGATCACTGCATCAATTGTGATTATGTCCGACACCGACGCACCCCATGGTCAAGTTCTCGATATATCTTCGATGTCCGCTTGATAAACTTTTCCACCAAGAACTTAGGCTTCAAGACTGGCTTTGCCTCATTCCCATGATCTCTATGATAATCGCACCGCAAGGATTTGTTTCTTTAGGAAATATCTGTCTGATCAAAAGTGTGCCATTTAAACTTCTGGGGTGAAACAGAACGATGGGTAATAAATTTTCATACGAGAGGTCCAGGAGGTGACTTCGTGGATTTCTATTTTCTATGACTCCATCACGATCACTTTCATCTCCGCCCGGGCTTCCCTCGTGGACTCGATGGCTTCTTCCAGCGCCATTACCCTGGCCAACTCGGTTTGAAATCATGACGGGCCTTAGTCGCTGTCTTGATATTGTCCTCCAAAGATTGAGTACTCATCATCCTCGCATAAAGCGTATAAAATTCTTCCATTTTCATTACAGCCCCAAAAGATAGCACCGAAGAAAGGAGTAGATGGCCCAAAGCTTCCTAAAGTTTTTTGGAGGACTACATCCATGCTGGTACCACTTTATCTGCTGGATGGCTTCGCCCTAACTCCTTGTGAAGTCTGAATAGACTCTTCTTCCCGCTTGAGAATAGTCTCGTAAGGAGTTCATGCTCCTTCACGCACCTAACAAAGATACTGCAAAAGACGAATGCCCCCATAGCGTCTCATTGAACTAGTTTATCGAAGTTACTTAAGAGCTTCAGGGAACCGGTGCTAGCACAAGCTCCTTTAAGATTTCATCACCCGATTATAATGGGAGCATGACTGCGGTTAAGAACCATCAAATGTGGGAAAGTCAATATAACAAAACCCGTGAGGTACCAGTCAAGGATGTGTCACGGGTGAAGAGAGCATAACATCAAGTCCAAGCACTAAGGGTCGATACTCAAGATATAGAAACAAGCAAATCTATTCCAAAGGTAGGATGTGCCAATCCAAGATTAATGGCATCGCGCCCGCGGACACTGGTGGCGAGTACCTCTGCACATCGACGTGCCCTAAGGCCCGAATCACTGGGTTCGCCTCACATACGCCTCCCACTCCCACGAGTCAAGGCCACTAATCAGACGCTAAAGGCAAGGTGACAAAGGCCCGCGCGATTTGGCCTTGCGCCTTCCGAGCATTCTTGACTATGAGAGACTTAAAGATGGAATTTCCCCGAGGACAACTCATATCATCCTCTGGTGGTTGACATCGTCGTGGATAATAGGCTCCTTCCTTTATCAGAATGTGATGCACAATCTGACTATCTCATAATCGTATTTTCTTAAGATCATGGCTTTCTTCTATCCGGGGCTCGAGAATCGACATTCTCCCGCTTTAAACGCTGGTGTGACCTTGAAACTCCTTCATCTTTGGCCTTGCTTAAGCCCTCCCTGCTTCCTCTCCATGTTCCGACGCTAATGGAGGAATTGATCTTCCGGCCATCGATCATCTGGACATGGATACGATCGTCTGTGCGACTAGATGTGAAAGGAACGATTGCAGTTCAGGCACGCAAGGCTACTAGACACCGCTGCCAAGCCATCGCAACCAGATCTAGACTTTCTAATAGATCCCCACAAACGATGCCACTATCGGGTCCCCGGGATCGCCTGATCCTCCGCATCAACAAACAATGTGAGCTTGCAAAAAGGGTGATCCTATGACGGTGTGCCGGCCACCTCTCCGATGATTGAGTCAACAAAAGATGGAGAAGAAAAAGCAAAGAGTTTTCGCAGTTGAAATTTCTTACCTTTCCCTCTTGGAGGATCTTCTTGATTTATAGAAAGTGGTTCATGCATTGATTTTAGGAAAGAAAATCTCTTAATCTTAGGGATAAAATCTCTTCTTCCTTATCAAGGGTTAATTTTTCCTTATCAAGGATTAAACTTTTCAAGTAAGGAAACTGGGAAATTCGCTGATAAATATATTTTTCGTATTTTCTGCCTTCATATACTTATCCATAACGAACTTCACATATGCAGTAGGATGGCCGGCTAGGGACTTAGAATTCTAAACGGGCCGCCCTAAAGCTAGTCTATGGGAAGACATCTTGGCTTTCTTTAGGATTCTCCTATCTGGGTGGCGCCCCTTGGTTCTAATATAGTAAGCGGTCGTAGAAGCCACAACTGCCGCCAAGCTGCCTTAGGTCCATCGAATAGTTCAAAGACCCATGATACCCACAATTATTAATTCTAAACCAATATTAATTTAAATCTACATTAATCAGAATCTCGCGTCACACCATATCAAGTTGTTCTTAAGTTGGAAAAACAAAATACGTCTTTATTATGATTAAATAGTTGATATGATGAGGTTATATATATAGGAGATGGTTAGAACTGAACATGCAAGTGGAGTTGCATCTAAACTGTTCAGGCACCTTAAAAATCCAATTTTCTCAAAAAGAAACTGCACTTTAAAACCTAAATTTATTTTCTTACATCTCGATGACTAAACTGATTATCGTTTGAACTTGCCTCGAAATCTAGCTAACACGCTTTAATTCGTCAATTTGAGACAAGAGGGAATTTCATCGTTTTCGAGGCACCAGTATCTAAAAAATGTGAAACGAAAAATGTGAGGTGACAAAGTCATCTATAATGTAGACTACGTGACACATGTTACATGAGTAGAGAAATGATAAAATGGACTACGAAATAGGCAACATCGAAAACCAAGATTTATGGGACACGATAATAAGCAAATGATAATAAGATCTAAATACGCATAAATAATTGCCTCCTACCTTCAAAAAGCCAAGAGAAAACGTGGGAGGGAAAAAGAGGAGATGCATTGGGCTTGAGTTTTTATTTCTAGAGAGAGAGAGAGTCACTTCTCTCTAGATTACCGGGCAATTGGACCGTCAGAATTCTTCGAAGCAAGAAAGAAAGTTGTTCTACGCGGCGAGGCCTACGCGCTGGCTCCTAGCTTTGAGGAGTTTCACAAACCCGTGGAGGTGTGGGTTTTATCCACTGTTTTACTCTTTATTTAAGAGCTTTGTTGATGATTCGATTGGTTTGAGGCCTTGAACGGCCGTTTGATCGGTTCCAAAACTTGGGATTGAATTGTGGGAATTTTTAGAGCCTATTGGGATACCCGTGACGCACGACCGGCTTCGGGCCGCTGGGTCAGTGTTTTGTGCTATAAATCATGTGTTATTCATGAGGCCTAAATGGCCAAGTGAACCGATGATTGGGTGTTTGGCCTTGAACAGTATACAGAGGGTTTCACTGTTCACATGAATAGTGTTCACGAAATATTTTTGTGAGAAAATGTGTATGGTTGAGTAATTCAAATTGAATTACTAGATTGTTAATTAAATTCTATGTGAGCTAATTTTTGATGTAACGGATTGAGAATTCACATAACATGCTTTTGTGTGATTTAACTTATGTCAATATATGGCTGACGATGTATTGGCATGTGTCAGATGAAAATGTGGTTGAAATGGCTAATGCATTTCATATGCACCGTAAATCTAGAAATTAGTGTGTATGCATGACATGAAAATTGAAAGAAAACGAACATGGTTGGGCGGAAGGAATTTCATAGGATGATTTTCCGTAGAATGGTGTCAGGAGATGGTCCTACACTACACGCGCTCTGAGGTCGGCTGTATTGTTTGAAGGTTCTCCAACACATTCGCCTGAGGGTAGTCCCATATTTTACCGACACTGCAGTGTATTTTCAAAAACAAGTTTTGTTTTGAAACGATGTTTTTTCTCATACATGGCTTAGGCAAGTGTGAGGGAGTCGGTGAGGACTCGAGACATGGGTACGGGAATTTAGACATTCAAGTAGCATCACGACTCGCTTTGATTGTGTGTTTACACAGATCATCAGAGATATGCACTTAGTGGGGGAGAACCCATTTGTAGATTCCACTACTGGGTATTAGCTCACCCTATCGAGGGAATATATTATTTCAGGTACAGGGTGCGTACGAGGAGACGGCTCATCTTAGAGGCCTATTTTGAAGAAAGTCGGGTTGTGGCTTTGGTATTATTATGTATACATGTATTAGAATTCTAGAATTTTAATATATGTTGTATAAGAGTAATTTATTAACTCTTGAAGCTATGGTATATAGTCGATGCATATTGATGAGTATTGCTTTACGTGGGCCCAAGTGGTCGTTTACTCATGTATATGTCTTATGATGTCAGTTGATGTGTTATATACCGTGGGTAGAGCTCCTATTGTGCTGAGACCACCGATTATGAGTGGTGTCTGCAACTCGACATCCACTGATTATTCCGCGAGTCGACTAAGAGTCAACCCAGACACCCCTGGCTGGGGGCGTCACAAACTTAACTGAATCCTCAAACAAATTGCTAAATGATTGGTACAATTGTAAGAAACACTAATAAATCTGCAACCAAACCTTGGTTTAGGAAACAAGCAATATCTGCAATTAGACAATCATAGCACTATCAATAACTAAAGGAAGAGAAAAGGAAATCAACAAGGAAAAAAGACAAGAAGAGTGTAAAAAGATCGAGTCTTGTGAGGAGTCACAATCTCCTTAAAACAAATTCCCCTCTCCTTTGATGCTCGGAGACTATCGGATCAACATCTGTCTCCCAGGATAAAACAGCGTACAAGAAACACCACAACACCTTGATACTACTTCGATGAACTGAAACTATGTTCGAACCTATCACCATATCAACAACGCTCGAACACAAAACTAACTTGATCCAACCTTTACACACATAGAAACTAAGAAAATTGATACAACCTTTGAACAGGAGAAGCTCTTTTTGAAAATTGATCATGACTTAGCAAATTAACCAAGAGAGGGGTGAATTGGTTTTCTTTAAAACTTTTTGTAAATCAATAAGAAATCTACAAATTTAACTACAAAAACATTAAATAAAGAGATATAGAGTAGACAAATCAAACTCCGGATTTATAGTGGTTTGGCATACCCTTGATTGAATCGGTCGATCACTTGGACCAATCGGTCAACCGATTGACCAACCGGATGACTTGGACAACTAAACCAGTTGTGTAACACCCCGAAATATACCCTAGTCGTTTTCAGCATGTTTAGGGTATTTTGTAGGTATAATTTGAATTTTTCATAATTTAAATTCGAAACCCGGAATTTGTACAAGATACAAGGGTAACTTTGTAAATTTCCAATTAAGGACCCAAATGACATAAGAAGAAAGATTGTATGCCAAAGTAGGATTTTGATAAGTTAAATTGAGAATAATAGAGAGATGAATGACCTAAATGCAAAAATGGGGAAAGAATCCAAAAATGAGTTAAGCCAAACATGGCCTTAACTCCAAAATGAGGATAAGACCAAATTGGTCTCTCATTTTGGGAGGAGAAGGGCTCCTACATGCAGGAGAGAAGAAGAAAGAAAGGAAGAGAAGAAGAAGAAGAAAAAGAGGAAAGGTATGGATCACTATGGATTTGTAGGGATTGCTATGTTTCTAAGGATTCTTGGGTTCTTAATCTAGTTTCTTGAGCTAGGGTTTGAGGTGTTAAAGAGCAAATACTTGTCGGGAGTATGGAACCCTCCCTTTGGGTATGGATTTTTGGCTTATGAGGTATGGATACTTATTCGTGGTGTCGTGAAGTTAACCTAACTTACAAGTATTTGAGTTCGTTTGAAAACCCTAATTAACCTCTACGTTGATTTCTTTGCCGTTAGAAACACACTGGGAGATGTTTTTTCGATAGTATATGAGTTTTCTTTGTTTTTGGTTGATTTCTAGAAAAGTGGGAAGAAATTAGCAAACTGAAATTTTCTGTGGTCCTACGCGTGGTGTAAGGACCCCACACCGGTGAAGGTAGGTCCACGCCATGACGGCATACACGCCGCACAAGGGCCGAGAGGAGGCTTTGGCAGCCTCGCACGCCGCAGTGTAGCTACTGTTCATAGCATGTAAATTTATGTGTTTTGTTTTGTTTCGTTTTGTTTTTTTCGTTGCTCCGAGGAATCATCTATTGGACAAATGAGGACCTTATAAGTGTATGAAAGGGTTCATTCATGTTAGTATGGTAGCGAAAAATTATATTCTCACCGAGTTTGTCGCTATAACTTAATGTTCCTACCAGTGATAAGATAGTAAGTTCCTGAACACATATAATTGTAGACTACCTACGACCGGATATGGAATGACATCAAGACCTCCGTTAATGCAAGGCATCGCATAAGATTTCTCGATACTTCCGATTAGTGCGACGACACTCTCTCGACCTGCCGCACATTTAGTACTGACACTCTAATTAGTGCTTCACACATTTAGTACCAATACTCTTGATTTAGTGCGACGTCACTCCGTCGGCTGCTTGGCACGTCACTTAGGCACTACACTTCAAGATCGCACTATACCTTCTCGGTACTTATTATGTTGTGTCCTACTCATTTCTTATTACTCGGTCTATGAGTCAAACAATTTTTATGATAAGAATCAATAACTAATAAGAGTAAAGCAATGTACACGTTCGCCCGAACAATGTACCTACTGCATCTCTCAGATAAGTATAAGCTCAGAGTACCTACTTCGCAATTCCTCTCGTACAAGCATAAGCCTTAGTACCTACCGCACCTCCGTATAAGCATAAGCTCAGAATTCCTAATGAGATATGAACAAGTATAAGTCTACTATAAGTACAAGTATGTGTATAAGTTTGTTATATGAATCCATGAAAATTTCTGATATCTATTACTGTTATATGCTTACTATAAATGAGTATTAGTGCATGTGTATATGTATAAGTCATATGTTTCCCACTAAGCGTAAAGCTTAGCACGGGTTTTAATCCGTAGGTGACAGAGGGAGGGACGTCCACATCTTCCGTATACCGGTTAGGCCAACAAACTAGTAGAAGTACATCACAGTAGGTTTTGCGCTCTGACATTATGTAAATGTAAATGTAAAGTTTTTGTATATGTATATGTAAATGGGACTTGGGACTGTATGTATTGACACTGTAAACACCACTACGGTGGTAGTTTTATTTTTATATCTTTGAATATGATAGTTTGATTCAGTTATAAGACTTGGTCTACCCAATGTCCGAAAAGCAAAGAAAGTTGTTCCTTCAAGATAGCTTTCGCGCCCTTCCACTCCGCCCAGGCAGGGCCTGGGGGTGCGTGACAAGTTGCTTGTTAGAAAAAGTCGTTTTGAGTCTATTTCAACTACTTTTTCACTCAAAATCAATTTCTAACTTTAAATAACTCTTTTAAGCACATTTTAAACTCTAAATAACTAATATTTGATGATTAAACATGGGTTTTAAAATATTTAATTAATTTAAAGTCAAACCGAGTTAAAATCACAAAGTATGCAAAGAATGCCGAAAAGGCCCCGAAAATGGTCACTTTAGGTTATTTTCATTCCAAATTAATTTCAAACCTTAGAAAACACTTTGAATACATTTTAAACTTTAAATTCATAAGGTTTGATGCTCATACTCGAGTTTTCAAAAAGATACTCAATTTAGACATAAAAACTAAGTTATGAAGAATATGCATGTAAAAAATTATATACCCTAAAGTGCACCAATGCATTCATTTTACATAGATTCCTAAGCTTAAAAAATCTTCACTTGATGCTTGAACTTGGGAGTCTTGTCATTTTGAATTTGAATATTGGTTATTTGATTTTAGTGAACTTGACTTCCAAGAGCTTGATCAAATACTCTATTGTCATCTTAATCTTGAAATATCTTTATTTGATGCTTGATCAATTTCAACATATCACTCAACTCAATGTTAACCATTAGTAACCAATAACCTTGCTTTGTCATTATCAAAATCTCAATTAAAGGTATCCTTAGGCTAAAACTTTTTATAGAGGCATTGGAACAAATATCCTTCATTCCTCGAAATGAATATCAAACAGATTCACCGTCTCCTATGGTATTCGAAGACTATTAGATTCGCGTCTACCTCCCAAGATAAAACGACATACAAGCGGTAGCATCACAACACCTTAATACTACTTCGATGAACTGAAACTACGTTTGAACCTATCACTGTAACAACAACAATCAGACACAGAACTAACTTGATCCAAACTTTTCACACACAAATTGAGAAAATCGATACAACCTTTGAACAAGAGAAGCTCTTTTTATAGAGGCATTGGAATGAATGTCATTCAATTGTTTTTCCAACAACAATTACTAACCAATTCTAAACTATAACAAGACGTAACACTGTCATCTTTACAAGAAAGTTAAGAATTTTTCCAATAACTAATAGCTTTTTTTTATATCAGTAATTGATAGCATGGTCAGGAATACAGTTTCATACCATTTTCAGTCTCTTTTTAGTTAAACCAAACTAATGAACCAGTAGGGATGCAAAAATTCAATGCAAGAACACAATACCACTAAGCTGAATTCATCACAAGTTTATTTCAATTAATACAAACTATTATATCCAGCAATATCATATGTCAAATTATTAAACACATCATCTTGTTCATCTTTATCACAGAAACAAAAAAAACATAACCTAGGAAAAGTTTCAGCTTCAAATCCTTCTAAAGAGAATTTGAGCACCATAATGAGGCTGCAGGGTCAAAACTGGATGGGGGCATGAACATATGTCGATGACAGCTCGAACGAATAATGTTGGATGATCATAGAGAGCGCAATTTTCGCCTCAAATACTGCAAGATTTTGACCTACACAGATCCTTGGGCCCAACCCAAATGGGAAAAACGAAGCTAGATGCTTCCGAGGCACCTTAAATCTCAAAGGATTGAAATCATTAGCATCTTCACCCCATATCATAGGGTCGTGATGAACAGAAGTCATGGCCAACTGCAGTTGTGTGTTTGCAGGAATATCGAGACTCCCTAGCTTCACATTTTTGTATGCATTCCTTGTGATCCTCACAATAGGGGGTAAGCCTATGTTTCATTGAGTATCATGCTCACCTGTAAATAATAGTAATAATTAGTCTATTCATCATACTAATGTAGAAAGCTAGGTCCTGCCGTATATTTGAAAATGAACTTACAATTTTAAGGTCATTGAAGTTCTCTGCAGAAGGTGGATTGCAGCCATAGATGCGAACCACTTCTCCCGGTGCCCTGTCTTGCCATTCTTGATGAAAAGCCAGAAGAACAAGAGCCCACGTCAAAAGATTAGCAGTTGTTTCCTTTCCTGCAAAGTAGAATGTCTTGCATTCGTCTATAACATCTTCCACTCCAAACATCTGGTCTTCTCCTGCTGATTCTTGTTGGCTGACATCAGTAGACTAAGTAAATTTTCCGAACTATCCTTTGCTTTGCTATTAGTCTCAATCAACATCCGAATCGACTTTCGGATTTCATCCTCAAGTCCCCACCTGTCTCTGTTCTTCTTAGTGGGCAAAAATCTGTGTACAATTTGGTTTTACAAAAACATGTCAACTTCTTGTTATGTTATTTCTTAGACCAACTCTCTCCAATTAAGCATTGAGAAAGATAAGCAGAGACAGTGATGAGTATAACAACCTTCCTTTTCTCCCCATGTACTTCACCTCTGTACCCAACCCCTCTTAAGTTTGTCAAATGGAGTCCAGTCATATATATATATATACTAAAAATTTGAGCAATTGGACTAATAAAGATTAAAGCATAAGAGTTGATTGAAGATAAACATGATCACCTGAAGCCAGGAATATATACGCTTCTTATAGCCTCTGAGACAAGATGTTTTGCTGTTCTTGTAATTCAAAATTGCGCTTCCCTTTGAGGCTGAAGCCCAAAAGAATGCCCTGATATGATATCTGCAGAGAGGTCATGCAGTTCTTTGTGTACACTGTTTCAAACTCCGCCTTCTGCCTTTCTGTTCACTTCTCCACAGCATCTTTGCAACATCAGCCAATTTCCTGAATCCACCCCCTGTCAATATATACAACTTCAGCATTGTCCCACAGTGGTTTGCATCATTCCATGGCAAGCTATGGATCCTTTAATGCCCTAGTTGCATCCCTATAGTCCATATGTATATAAATTATGCAACTAATTGTTGGGAAGTGCTACTTCTCACAAAATACATGCAGAAAACAGGAAAAAAAATGGTGGGCAACAATGGAACATCCAGTTGGGTTTTTCTACAAATATGATACTTACATGTTCTTCATCTCATAGATACTTAAACCACCCCGTCAAAATATGAAAACGAGCAAATCCAAAGAAAACAAATCATTCCTTCGACCCAAAGGAAATTCCTCATGGGCTAGAGAAGGGAAGAGAAGAGAGGGAATAGAAATCGAATCACCTTAACTCTCTCCATGTTGAAGGCCTGGATAGTGATTCTTCTGTGAAGAGCCCACTTCTCACCCTCCAGAGAAGCGATTCCATTTCCAAGCAGCTGCTTAGACAAAGGGTTGCTCCGAGCCCTGCCATAGCAGCCACTTGAATTCATGAGAACCTCCTTAATCAACTCCGGCTCCGCTATTCCCAAGACGGGAGTTGACCCGAACCAGCACAGGAAGGTCTTCCCATATTCCGATGACCACCGGTGGCTATGGATCCACAGAGAGGATTCACATCATGCCCAAAAGAAACAGATTTTGACTGCACCTCCGCGTATATACGGCGCATCTCAGCCGTGTTCCCCAAAATGGGACGGTAGGCGGGGCCGCTTATGCCTTGTTTCTTGAAGTGGCATTGGATCCTCCATGGCACCCATATGATTTTGTGTATAAGTTTCAATATCAGGATTACAAGAATGAACAATCCAACAGCAAGGAGATGCATGGCGGATGAAAGAAAAGGGAAGAGAGAGAGAGATGGGAGTTGGGGAAAGTATAGCGGAGTTTGATTACAACATGAAGCGGGGGCAATTTGGGAGAGGTGATATTTGAGGGGAAGGGCAATTTCAGGGGTGATATTTGAGTTTTGGGGAAAGAACAGTGGATTTTGATTCCAGCATGAGGTGGGGGATGGTTCCAAGTAGGGGTGCTAAACGATTGCCAGTCGAGCTCAAATTAACCGAGCCAATGAGCAGGCTAACATCTGGAAGTCGAAGCCGAGCTCGAGTCGAGCCTGACTCGAGCCAAGCACATTAGCCAGTTCGAGTCGAAATGTTTTACTCAGAATAGCCACCGAGCTGATCGAGTCGAGTTCGAGAAACAAGGAAATTGGGTTCTGCTTCACAAGACCCTAATTATTATATATCCAATTTTAGAGAATCATCGTATGTGAATATATATATATATATATATATATATATATATATATATATATATATATATATATATATTTATCACTTTTATAATACTAACTTATTAATATAATTATAGAATAATATCCTATTTTCTTACATCTTTTCTTTTAAAAGAAAATTAATTATTTTTAAAATAAATATGTTTATAACTAAATAAATAATAAAAATGTATGATTGTTTTAAGAATAAAAATAGAGATATATTATTTATGACATCCCTAAAATAAAGATATCAAATTTAAAAAGAAAACTTTTAAAATTTTATATACAAAATATTTTCGAAGTTTCTCGAGCTTTTCGAAATCTAGTTACGTAGTCAGCTGGACTCGACTCGTTAACATTTCGAATGAGCTCACTGAGTCGAAGTTTTGACCGAAGTTTTGACCGAGGTCGAGTTCGAGTGTATTTCTCGAAATGCCTCGTCTTACAAGACTCTGGGCTTCCAAGAGTTTTAGGCGGGTAAAAGAGAAAGACGACTAGTTTTTCAATGGTATTACTTTACATTAATTGGTTTTTAAATTAATTTTATAATATTTTTTAAATAAAATATTTCGATGTAAAACTTTAATTCCAGATATGTGATATTTGAGGCGAAAGGTAATTTCAGAGGTGATATTTGAGTTTTGGGGAAAGTAAGTGGACTTTGATTTTAGCATGAGTTGGGGGGCAATTTCACAAAAATGATATTTTGGTCTGATCGTCGACCGGTAGGTTTTCCAGTCTAGGTTGACTTTTGGGCTGGACTGGACTATCAGTTGAACCGACAGTTCGTTTGGCCTAATACATTTTTTAACAAAATTACATACAAAGCTCAATGCAGCCCAAACAATTGGCAAGCACCACACTTGCAACTCCACTTAAGTAATATACTAATTTTGGTTTAAACAAAGATATAAAGGCTAGTAAATGTCCATTCCTTTTCGATGTGTAACAAGGGAGGGAATTTAAGTTAAGGTCATTTGACGTAAATTTAAAAATTTTACATCAAAAAAGAATGGAAATTGAGCCATTTGCCTTCTAATAGGTTCTGTGTAGATAGGCAGATTAACAACATAATATCAATTTATGAAAATATAATACATTCTAACATAAATATAAATATAATTAAAACATAATATATTATAAATGTCAATTTTTTTTTCATTTTCAATAAATTTTTACATTTACATGTGTTTTCACAACTATATAAAAAATAAGTAAATAAAAATTATAATATTAAATTATATATTTTAAAATTTATTTCAATTTTTTTTAAAATATAAATTATTTAATTATGACATGCACCATCAGTCATATCTCATTTCCATTCACAAAATCTCTTTATTTTCTTTATCATTGATCTCATTCAAAGTCAATGTTAGTATTGTGCATATTCTTGGTAATTAGGTGTGGGGCTTATAATACATTATTAATCGTAGTTTTGTATTTTGTTTAACATCATTGATAAAGCGAGAATCAACTTCGCTGTGTGGATTAAAATTTACTGTTTTATTTCATTATAAGTTATATAATAATTTTATATAGTTGATGTGAACAAAGTGTATTTACATGCGATTACTAAGTAGTGAAATTTTTGTCGGCCAAGTGACAATTAATTTGTTAAATCTTATATTTCTTGAAATTATTTATTTATAGGTACATGAATGGATGGTTTGATTACAATTGTTTGTTACAAGAATGGTGAAATCATTGATGGTCCATATGGTGTGGGTTATAGTTGTCCTCCGGAGAGAGGTATTTTGGTCAATACCGTACAACATATGATGAGTTAAAGACAAGTCAGATTACTGTTATGTCGATCGATCGTGTCGCCACCAGTTATCACTTATGGTTTTTCGATATCCACTTAATGCCCGATTGAAATGGGAGCATTAATCACGACAATTACCAATTAAAGATGGTGATGATAAAATTAATGTTTTTGCGTCAGCACAAATCCCACCTTCAAATACCATTGAATGTATCAAACATGCCCACGGATCACTCTTCTGTAGACAAAGTATACCATTTAATGAAAAGAATAAAGCAATAATGATATGGAGATTAGCTACTAGTGATGTCATGAGAGGAAATTTTGAGATAGACACTAATGAAGGAGGAACTTTGGCCATTAAGACTCAATCTGCTATTATAAATTTTTGAGAACTATGTTGATATCCCACTTACAAATGAAGATGATGGTGTGAAACTTTATGATGAGGAGGATTAATGAATCAGATGAGTGTTGATAGAACCCGATGATGAACCTCCAATAAATAAGACTTTTAGGATGGTGTAATCATCATTTTATGTCATCTCCGTTGTTTAAACAGCTTGAACTGGGATGGCAAAGCAACATGCCTTCCCGAGCTTATTACAAAGACGAACCTGGAATGGATCTAGGAGTTGTTTAAAGGATTGAGATTTGAGAGATGATTTTGCAATATGTTGTAAATTGTAATTTATCTCATAATCAACATTTGGTTGTTTGTGAATCATAACCACATTTATGGCAAGTATGGTAAGAATGGAATGAAGGGATGTAATTGAGGCTTCGTACAAAGGTCGTCGTAAAAGCCATGGATTATTTGAGATAACCAAGTATGTTAGTCTACACACTATGACCTCTATCGCTACATTGCATCAAATGGTGAAAGATAAATTTGGTTATGATGTCCATTATAAGAAAATTTGGGAAGCTAAAAGAAAGGCGATGATTAAAGCATTTGGTGATTGGGATGAGTCGTACCAAGCATTGCCTAAATGGATGAATATCCTGTTAACTATTTGGAACAAAATCCTTGGAAGACAATACTTTATAGGGATTCGGGGACGATTTTTATGTTGGTTTTTGGACATTCAGTCATGTGTTGAAGGGTTTAAGTATCATAGACAATTATACAAATTGATGGACTCACTTATATGGAAAATACAAGGAAGCTTTAATTGCTACTTCAATCGAGACGAATGGTCATATATTCCCTTGAATTTTGCAATTGCTGAGGAGGAATCACAGATAGTCGGGTCTGGTTTCTTACTGCATTAAGACATCACTGTACTCAAAGAGAAGGGATATGCTTAATTTCGTGATCATTGGCGCCGGGAATAAATGTCGTTGTTAGAAATCCATCTATTTGACGGAGGTCCTCATGCACAACACGATACTGTCTTGTATATCGTGATGAGTAATTTTAATGACAAATTTAGAAATAAGATTCTAAAAGACATGGCATACGTATCGAGTGCAACATCAAACACTTTAAATATGAGCGCTGCACGGAACAGCTAAAGCAATCAATGCAACAAGGATCTGCTTTCAGTTAGATACTCAAAATGGGCTCAAGCATATGATCAAGGTTATCGATACGCTGATGACTAAATATCATGAATGCATAAATGGGGTGTCATGGGCACGAATGTTACTTTATTACGCACTTGTGCAATTAATTTTCATCGATGTGTATCATACTTCACACACGTGAGGTGAAATACGCATAGAATGACATGCGGAGATGTATACCGAATATGCGCTAATAACCACAAGAGATGAAGTTAAGGCTATGGGACATATCAGATCTATCATCTCTCAAAATAATCAAACGCTCAAGTAATTACAAATTTACATGGATTTCACATGGATTAAGGGACATAACAACAAGTTGTTAAGTTGAATATATACATGTAGTTGTAATAAGTGACAATCATTTCATATCCCATGCTCACATGTGCTATAGCTCATGGCCATGAGAATTGACAACTAAGTAATTTTGTGTGATAAATACTATAGGATGGACACATATGCTAGTAGTTATGCAATTGAATTTAATCCTATTCCACATGAAGATTATTAGCCATATCCTGATTTTCCTATTCTCCATCCCGATTATCAAATGATTAGGGATAAGGGGCGTCCAAGATCATCAAGGATAAGGAATGAGATGATCAGCGAACCAAGTAAGTTAAGATTCGATGTGGCTTTATGTAAAATGTAGGGGCATAAATTGCCGTAATTGTCCCAAAAAGGATGGAGGGCGGAACCTCCAATCCACTTCTCAAGGAAATTACATGAAATTTATTCATTTTCTTAATTATATATTTACGTAAATGCATTTAATTTTTCCATAATGAAAATGTGATAAATATTAATTCTTACTTACTCTATACAGGTCTTACCGCATGATGGAGCCAGGACCTTTTGATCCTTCAGTTTTGCATGGATAGCGTACACATAGGTCTTCTCTTGCTTGGGAAGGTGCCGCACTAAGGGAGCTTCATTGTCGACATCGTGAGGCTAGCTTTCATCGAAGTAGTGCTCTTGATACACGTATCATTCCATTGTTATACAGGTGGTGCGACAGTCGTAGCCGCTGGACACAGAACGTACGCCTATATGCAAGCACGTGTCACCCCGCAATATAGCAATGGCACGGACATCGATCCACTGGAGAAGTGTGCTGAGTACTGACTTTACGCTTTAAATATTGTAAGACCCGAGAAATTCCAATTTAGGGGAAAGAAAATCAGAATTTCGACATAAAATTGTAATTTCGTTAAAACTATAATTTATTCTTTCTAGATCTCGTATGACGAAACGGATTGCATCATTGAATCATCTCAAAAATCTAGTTGAAGACGTGAAATTCTCGTATTCGGCATGCTAGAAATGACACGCTTCGGCGCATCGCCGGCGTCAGAATGAATTTCGGGCGCGACGAAGTCACATAGCACGTACTCATGTACCATAAGTGGTATGAGTAGAGAAATGATGAAATGGACTCCATCGAGTGTAGTGCCGATTATCAATTTTTAGTTATGACATAAACGCTATTTTTAGAAAAGCGTTTGTCACTAAATGACAAAGATTGAATAGTACCCATCTCCTACATATCGAGATGAGAACCAAAACGTGGAAGGAACCGTAAGAGAGCAAGAAAGAATGGTTTTGAGTTTTTTGAGAGAGACTCTAGAAATACTGAGATCCGACCATCGGCTTGGCCTTTCGTGGCGAAGGAACGCTCGACGCGAGCAAAGCTACGCGCGGGACTCCGGATTGTGAGTTACAAACTCCAAGAGGTATGGATTTTCTCCTACTTGGAGTTTTATTCTCATTTTAAGTTTACTTAATGTTTGAGCTCTAAAGAGGCCGTTAGTGGGTCGCTTCGACGGCTCCAAAACACGTGGACCGACTATCAAATTTTTTAGAAACTTTTAGAGGTCGTTTCAGACAAACCGTGGGTAGGGGTCATTTAAGTTAATTATGTGTTGATTTATGTATTAAATGGTGTTGGTATGTATAATCGGAATGGCTTGAAATCCGTGTTCACTAAGTGAACCGGCTGTTTTGTGATTTTTTCTCGAATAGTAAACTAGGGTTTCACTATTCCCTGAATAGTGTTCTCAAAATATATATTTTTTAAAATACGTATCAATGAAAGGATTCCAAATTAAATTGCTCGTGTTTGATTATTAAACAAGCTGACTTACGTTTTTAAATGATAATTTCATGACATGATTGCAGTGATTGAATATTATGTAATTATGCATGTTTACATATTTGCATGTGATTGGGATCAATCGAAATGGTATACATGCATTCCATATGCACCGGAACATCCTAGACTCATAGAGTTAGTGCATGAGACTAGTCTAGAGAAAATAGTTCGAGGGTTGTCTAAAAATATTAATTATCGGAGGGTAGTCCATTAAACTAAAAATATCAATCGTCTGAGCGCCCAATCGATATTCATCTGAGGGTAGTCCACAAACAATTAATATATCAATCGTCGGAGCGGCCTAATTGATATATATACATCTGAGGGTTGTCCACTAAGAAAACAATAATTCTCATACAAGGCTTAGCGAGTGTGAGAGAGCCTGAGGACTCTGATCTCGAAGTTAGTCATGTAGACATTCAAGTAGGATCATGCATTTGCTTCGAATGTGTGTTTACTTTGAACATCGCGACTGCACTTAGGAGGGTAAGAGCCCACTTGTATGATTCTCCTACTGGTTTTTAGCCTACTCCTCGTAGTCGTGGGACCCCTTTGGCTGTGCAATGTGGAGCTGGCGAGAGACTCGTCATTCCCGAGGTCGCTTTTAGAAGAAAGCCTGGATGGCTTGTGTCACATTGTATACACTGTATTAGAATGCTTTTCATTTTAATATATGTTGTATAAGAGTAGTTTATTAACTCAAACTATTGGATATAGTTTGACATATTGTGATGAGTATTGTTTATGGGCCCAAGTGGTCAGATACTCATGTGATCAAGAGATTATTGCATATATTGGATTGTCGATAGATATGCAGGTTTTGTAATTGGTAGAGCTCCCCGTACAAAGGAGACTCGTCGATTCTCTTCAAGTGGCGTCTGCAATCCGACATCCACTTGTATTCCGCGGTCGATTTCCGTGGTCAACTGACCCCGTTTGGGGCGTCAGCGCCTTAGTATCGTGGCTTAGGTATACAAATACCTAGGGAGTCAGTTCAGTATTCATCACCACTAGGTGGTCTGGATGTGAGTATAGTATATGGAAACCCAGAGAATGAGGGCTTGGGCTTAGGGGCCATAGTCGAGGAAGAGCATCACCACTAGGTGCCCGATGTTGAGTTTAGGTATGATTACCTAGAAAATCACGGGACAAAACTAGGATACTACGTGCACGTGTGTTGATGTGTTTTGTGTGATTTGGTGAATTATTGTGTGATTGATGAAATATTGTGTGAATATTTGATGATTGGTGTGTATACCATGTCATGTGGTGTGTTTGGTGTGCTTGACATGTTTTAGGTGTTGAGATTGTATGTGTGCTTGGTGATTAAAGACATGGAAGCAGAGGAACATTTTAAGGTGTTAGAATATTTCCTTGGGAGTTTACAAAGGTGTAAACTTGAACCAAGGAAATAAACAAAATAAATTCATACCATTAGATTTAGAGGTGAGAAATTATTATACTAAGAGCAGAAACTGAAGAGTAATTAAACAAATTATAAATTTGCTGAGTTGAAAATGAGAAGAATTTGGGAGAAGAAAACAATTTTTTTAAATTCATTTGATTATAAGGAGAGAAAATATTCTTTTATTTACAAGTAGTAAAATTGAAGAATCTGAAGAAAATAATTTTTTATAAATTTATTTGAGGAGAAAATTTTCACAAAAATCGAAAAGAAAATAAATTTTATAAAAATTATTTGGTTATGAGGTGAGAAAATACTTCTAAGGTTTTACATGGTGTAAACTGGAGTAAAAATGAAAAAAATAAAATAAATTTTTGTAGATTTATTTGAGTACAAGAAAAAATGATTTTTAGTGATTTTAGTGATTTTTTCAATCATTGAAATAATGGAAAATATATAAATATATATTATAATGAAAAAAAAAAATCACAGTAGAACTGCTTTTTGGGCTACGCCAACGATATCAGGAAAAAAAATATTTATCGCAAAGACAAGGTTTATATCGCAATAGAAGGGGTTTGAAGCAGTGAGTAAAGGTATTGCAATACACAATCGCACCGTATCAAGAACTTAAGGGGCTAGTGCGTTATCTGACCAGACACATACAAGGCTCAAACCCAAGCCACGATACGGCCACTGCAGAGGCGACACCTAAGGCAGCGCGGCGCGAAGTGGGCAGCGTGGCGCTGGGCGCGCATAGCGCAGCGCCGCGTGGCGCGACGACGCGGGGCGGAAGCGACGACCGGGCAAAGGACACGGCAGTAAAGGGCGCGGCATCAGCGGCGGAAGATGAGCGCGCGCAGCTTCGCGACACGGCCAGGGGCCTTACCACGACATGGCTGTGATCACTGGCAACACGGCCACGCTGCGGCCTAGGCGCCAGAGCCGCTACCACAAGCTAAAAGCCTGTGGCACTGGCGTTTTCAACCCGGCCACCGTTTTTCTCGAGTCACTAAATGAACACTGTTCATTGTAAAATAAATTTTGAAAAAAAAATATATATTAAATATTTTAAATTTAATTAAAATAAAATCAAATCAAATAAAAATTTGATAAAATTTTCAAAAATAAAATTTTTGAAAATAAAATTTTGTCGAAAACAATATTTTAAATGCGAAATTGATTGCACATCTGAAGTTATGTATGAATAAAGGTCTCGGCCGTGTTTCTTATGCCTCAGAGATACTATATCAGATTTAACTACCATTCAAATCGCGATTATGCCGGAAGTTGGCAGAGGGCAATTATATATGCATGGTGTAATGCGATAAGAAAAGTGGGTGAATGCTAAGGTTAGGAACCATAACCTTAGTGGATATGAATAATGAAATGAACATGAAAGCTAGAATTTACCAACAAATGAGTTGAGTGGTTGGAAGTTAAATACCACTCAAAGAGGGGTCGAACGAGGTCGGTCATACGTTGCCTTACTAGTAATTGGCATGTGCGTTGCTAGTTAGACTGAAATGAAAATTACATGAATCTTGTTGCCATTGAACTGATAGAGGAGTTAGTCGAGACGACGATACGCCCACTGGCACTGGTCGTGCACCACCAAGTGTTTGATCACAGACTTGTACCGAGACATAGACATGCGCCACTTTTGCTATCGCACAGCCGAGATAATGTAGACAAGAAGATCCTAGTAACCCCTGCAGGCTGCAGGCGTATCATCCTCCGACATTCATAGACCCGATGGTGGCGTGTACCGCCGCCTGGCGCTGCAACGAGAAGATGTTTTGAGCCAGATACCTCTCGGCACACCAGATTGTAATTAATCGCTGCTTTAGCTAGAGAATGAGGCCCAAATATAGAAAGGGCAAGGACCTCGTGAGACCTAGAGAGTCGTTGCACGTGAGTCTCTCCTAGGATTAGTATAGAAGAGGGATGATATGTCAAGGTCATAGCCTTGAGATCAAAGACTCTACTCATGGTGCTGACCTGAGGACTGCGGACATGTCAAAGTTCGATGTCATCACGGGGATGGGCGCTGATAGCTTACGGGATCGATTATCGGTGCGTAGAAGGGTTCACGCTGCACACGGGACGGTACTAGTGTGGTATTTCGAGGGGAATGAGCATGATGGTTTTGCCTCATATAGTATCAGTTCGGGTGTCAGGGACGGAGTTAAGCGGGTTAGTGTGGCCTTACCACACAGAGACGAGGAGAGATCGGGGCTTGGATGCCTCGAAGTAGTGTGCGAGTATGTGGATGTTTTTCCGGATGAGCTACAGTTTGCCTCCTTGAGGGTAGTAGACTTCCGGTATCGAGTTACACCACAGTGCTTCACCCATCTCTATGACTCATGGGATGGCCTTAGGTTGAGTTGTAGGAACTGAGTCCCGAGTTACAAGAGCTATTGGACAAAGGGTTTATTAGGCAGAGCACTTCACCGAGTAGCCGGTTCTATTCTGCGAAGAAGAAGAGGCGAGACCGCCGGCGTACCGCATTGACTATAGAGCGGTTGAGCGAGTTATGATCGAGAATCGTTACCCGTGCAGAGGATTGATGGTGTGGCCGATTGAGAGGAGCGCGAATTACACTCCCAGGAATGAACGCCATGCTTGGTTACATCGGCTGAGGGTTAGGGATCACGGATATCCACAGAGCGGCGTTTAGGGCTGGCGTTATGGGCACTTTGGAGTTTACGGTGATGCCCTTTGGATTGGCGAATGCGCTAGCGGCTCATTCATGGATCTCATGCATAGGATGTTCGACCACTATCTAGATCAGTTTGTAAGTAGTCTTCGTGGATGACATTTTGGTACTCCCGGTCGAAGTGGGAGCATGGTATCACTTGAGGATTGTATTACAGTTCTTGAGACCATCGGTTATGCGCTAAGTTCGATAAGTGCAAGTTTGCAGCTTCTTGTGAGGGAAGATTTTTTTGGGACACGTGGTGTATCGACACCAGGAGTGTCGGTCGACTGAGAAGGTTGAGGGCGGTGATGCGTTGGGAGGACCGGGTCGATCTTAGGATACGTAGTTTCTTGGGATTGGGTTTGGGTATTGGGGAGATTCGAATGGTGAAGTTGTCCATTCGGGCGGGGTGTAAGTTTCGCCTACGGGATATGGACTACATGGTTGGGGCGACCCTGACCATAGAGAGAGAAATCGAGGATACTTGGAACACTCGGGATACGGGTGTTAGTAGCAAGAAGGAGGATCAGCTTTCTCCTAGTTCGGAAGCGAGAAGACTTACGCTTCACCGCCAGTTCGGGGCTAGGGCCAGGATTGAGCATGAGTGACGGGATTGCCCCAAAGACAGGGATCCCAAGATTTTGGGACAGCGCAGTCCTAGTTAGCTGTAGAACAGGAGAGTACACGGTTCTTTCCTCCACACCCTAGTACGGTCGGAAGGAACCGGTTTGTTTCGGGGGTTATCTGAAGCCTCCCGGCCTGAAATAGGTCGGAGGGCGAGTGTGGAGTTGAAGTCGAGAGACCGGTCCCGAGGAGTTCGCCGCGGAAGGAAGCGTGGTGGACCTTAGGTGGAGCAGACCCCATTGGTTGTTGATGTCGGGTTGACATAGATGAAGTTGGCCCGACCATCGGGTTGTCGATAGTGGGACCTTAAAGCGGGTTGTCATAGCAGGCCACGACATTGGTTGGGCTTAGGGTTAAGGCCTTTAGAGAAGCCAAGTGTAGATGTTCTTCCCTAGGGTGTAGGGTGAGAGTTGACCTGATAGGAGTCGGGAGTGACTCGAGATGAAAACCCACGGACAAGTTATCACGTAGACTTAGAGTTGATTGATAGGAGTCGGGAGTGACTCGAGGTTTGGATACCCCTTTGAAAATTGCATTGGGCGTTGTTGAGTGCATGGGTCGGTTTGGATATCCACGTGGTATGGGAGGCCGTGAATTACCGTTATGTTGGGCGAGGTGGAAGAGAGTTAAATGTTGGTCACGATTTGATGAAACGTCTACGAGAGGTGAGACGTGCGATGCGATCTTCTCATTTCCAGGCCCGAAGCAAAAGAGCTATGCTAATGTGGCGTCGACCCTTAGAGTTTGAGGTTTGAAGTCGGCGTTTGGCGAAGGTGATTCTGAAGGAGTAGTCGGGTTCGTGAGCATGAAATTTATCAGCCAGAATTCATTGGACCTTTCGAATCTTCGAGAGGGATAAGCGTACTAGCGTCACCGAGTTGGCGTTCACCGCCGACATGTCGGTGTCCGAGGTGTTCACTTCTCCATGCTCCTGATATATATACTCCAGATCCAGCTCATGTGGTGGATTGGGGGCAGATTGAGGTTGACATGGATGGGACCTTCGAGGAGGGACCGGTGGATTGTTGATAGTCTCGTGACCCGGGTTTTGCGGCCTTGAGCGTGTTGGTGAGTCTTTATGGCGGCACTATGAAGTGGAGGAGTCAACGTGGGGCGAGGATGCGATCTTGGCCCACATATCCTTCTTGTTTGGGGGATGAAGGTCGTGGTTTTAGTTGTTTAGCATTTAAATGACTGGTTACATGCATGAGTACGATGCCGTTGCATATGCATGGGAGTGAGAGAGATTGTCCCAATTTCGGGCGAAATTCTTAAGGAGAGGGGAGAATGGAGCAGAAATTCAATTTAGGGAAAAATAGCGAAAATCGTGTGTTCGATTCTGAAATTGTAATTTGGTTAAAAATCAATAATTTATTCTTTAGATCTCGGATAATAGAAAACAAATTGTACCGTTGGATAGATCTCTCCAAAAAATCCTAGTTTAGCACGTAAAATTTCGTAATATTCGAGACGGTCGGGTCGGCACGTTTTAGAGGAGCATCGCGTTTAAGTCTTGAAGTAAAATGAACGATACAGAAAGTCACATATAACCACTCATGTACCGTAAGTGGTATAGGTAGAGGAAATGATGAAAATGGATGGCAAGAGGTAGTCTTAGAATATCGATTACGGTAAAAAGAGGGACATAACGTCATTTTAGAAGGTTTAAGTCACTAAATGACAAAAGATTGAATAGTACCCATCTCCTACATATTGAGATGAGAACCAAAAACGTGAAAGGAACCAGAGAGCAGCAGCAGTTGGGGTTTTGAGTTTATTTTTAGAGAGAGAGAGAGACATCTCTCGAAATGCGGGAGATCCAGGCCGTCGGCCGGTCTTCGGGCGAGAAGGAACGTTATGCGGAGCGGAGGCTACGTGTGGACTCGGGATTGTGAGTTTGACAAACTCCGAAGAGGTGGGATTTTCTCACTCTCTTGGGTTTTATTCTCATTTTAAGTGTTTCTGAGATGTTTGAGTCGAAAGAGTAGTTAGGGGCCGTTTGATCGATCTGAACATGGGACAGTGTGGAAATTTTTAGAGCACAGGAGCCGTTTAATGCCGGTCAGTGGGTAGGGGCTGTTTGGGTTAATTATGTGTTGATTTATGTATTAAATGGTGCTTTGGTATGTATAGGGCCGGAAATGGCCGTGAAATCCGGGTTCACTAAGTGAACCGATGTTTTGTGATTTTTCGGGAATAGTAAACGAGGGTTTCACTATTCCCGGAATAGTGTTCTCAAAATATATATTTTTTTAAAATATGTGTTTGGCCGAGTGATTTAAATTAAATTGCTCGTGTTTGATTATTAGCCCAAGTGAGCTAATTTTGATGTTTGAAATGATAATTTCATGACATGATTGTGTGATTGAATATTATGTGAATATGTGCATGTTTACATATTTGCATGTGATTAGACTGAATTGGAAATGGCATACATGCATTCCATATGCACTGGAACATCCTAGGACTATAGGAGTTAGTGCATGAGGCAATTATAGAAAATAGTTAGGAGGGTTGTCTAAAATATTAATTATCGAAGGTAGTCCTGGCCCAAAATATCGATCGTCGGGTATTTTGATTGATATCGTGGAGGGTAATTACCAGTAATTAATATATCAATGCGTCGGACTGGCCCAATTGATATATATACATCGGAGGGTTGTCAGTAATAAAACAATAATTCTCGTACAAGGCTTAGGCGAGTGTGAGAGTCAGTGAGGACTCGGGATCTGAGTTGGTCATGTAGACATTTAAGTAGGATCATGCGTTCTTGAATGTGTTCACTTGGAACATTGCTGCTTGTACTTAGGTGAGTAGCCCACTTAGGGCGATTCTCCTCTTGAGCTTTAGCTCTGGTCGTGGGACACACTGAGAGATACGAGGGAGCGTGCGAGGAGGCGGTTAGATCCTTGGTGTTTTAGAAGAAAGCCCAGGGATGTGGCTTTGGTCACATTGTATCGTGTATTAGAATGCTTTTCATTTTAATATATGTTGTATAAAGTGGATTTATTAACTCTTGAAACTATTGGATAGTTTGGATATATTGTGATGAGTATTGTTTATGGGCCCAGTGGCCGTATTACTCGTGTGGCTGCGTTATTTATATTGGATTATTTGGGACGGGATGTGCGGGTTTGTAGTGGGTAGAGCTCAGTACAAAGGGACTGCGAATTTCCTGAAAGTGGCGTCGGGTAACACAGACATCCACTTGTATTCCATGATTGTGGTGATCAACGAACCCAGATTTAGGCGTCACAAATATTATCTGGACTAAATCGTGGTCAGATTAATAAAAAGAAAAAAACTAATCCTATATTATTTGCTAAATCAATTAATTATGAAAACTAGGGTTTCCTTCTGCCACACTCGATGAATTTTTAACCTAAATATATTATTCATTTTAGTATATATTAATTGATTCTGTTGACGGGTTGTCGTGCCTACAAGATATTCTCTCTCGAGATATATTTGTCTATCTCGCCGATGGGTGTGTTGCATCTGCGCCTCTTCTGGACTCAGAAACGGCTTAAATGTTTAAACCGCCCAATGCCACACTCTAGGCAAGGATATCTACATTCACCGATTAACAAAGTGTTGCTGATACTATCCACAGGGGTCATCATCTCTCGATCTCATACTCCCGTAGCTGCATGATATTGGCGAAACCTTACCATGTAAGTAATGCGAGAGATAGAGCAAGTCAAGATAAAATCAATCCATATAATGAATAAAAACATAATTAATCATTAATCCATTCGAAAGTAGCAAGGCTACAACAAAAACCTAGAAATAAATCTAGAACATCTCTAAGTAAAGAAAAACATAAAAAAAAAAAAGAAATAAAGAAAGAGGATGAGAATAAACGATTTTGAGTGAAAGCGTCATCTCAGCCTCTTGATCTCCTTCTTCTTCAAGAACTTTCCCCACTTGAGATGTGTGCGCAAGGTATTCCTTTAGAAGAGCTTCTCCCCTTCAAAAAGCTCCAAATTCGTCACAAATCCTCCTCCTTTTCGATTCCTCAGGTTTGAGCTTTAAAATCCTCCATTATGGGCTAAAATGGGCTAAAATCCACCCCAGGAAACCAACCTAGTGCTTAGCGTCGCGGCACGTCGTGTAACAACGTTTATATGACGTCGCGGCGTTGGTTCTGGAGCGATACGAGCGTTCTTTGCAGTCCCCTATTTTGCTCCAACCCGTGGGCCATAACTTTGTCATCCGAACTCCGATTTGGGTGTTTTTGGTACCATTAGAAAGATCTTGAAGTGTAGAATCCATCCATATATGGATTGATGCAATAGGAGCTCATATAATGTCTGAAAAGGTCAAAATTCAGTAGCCTCTCCTGCTGAAGGTGCTGCAATGTTTGCTGATTTTCTTCAAGGCTTGGAACTTGCATAAGTTCTTTGATCGAACTCCAATTTTGGTGTTCTTGGTATCCCTGGGAAGCTCTTGAAATTTAGAATCCATACATATAAAGCTTGCATCAATTGGAGCTTATATAATATCTGAAAACGTCAAAATCTGATGAAATTTGCTTATGTGTGATTTTCCGCAATTTTGCCATGATTCACCAAATGGATGACCTGATCATAAGTATGAACTTTTAGAGCATTATGGCACTTATTTAACATAAAAACACTAGAAAAACTGACTAAAGCATGGGGATAAAATGAGTACTTAAGATACTCATCAGCAGGCTTCTATGGTGTTGCACGTTTAGGATTCATTTCCTTAAACTTGCACCTTATTACTGCCTTTGTTAAGAGATAGCGACCAGAGACTCATACATTCCACTTACCTCAGGGGGAGTGCATGATCACACTCCAATACATTGCCGTTCTTCTTGGATTGCCAGTTGATGGAGTAAGCGTTGCGGCAGCACATCCACTACGTGGAGAGATGTTTGTCATTCTTTGTTGGGACTCATTCCAGGGGATACAGATTTAGATTGGTAAACGCCTTTATCTTACATGGTTGAGTCAGAGCTTTCCTAGTTTGGCACTTGATGCTGATGAGGAGTCTATTCAACGATATGCTATGGCTTATATTTTACAGCTTATGGAGGTTTCCTTTTTTCAGGAAAGTCTAGCGATAAGGTGCATCTTATGTTTTTACTGCTTCTACAGGATTTTGAGGCTGCTGGTCGTTATAGTTGGGGTAGTGCATGTTTAGCGTGGCTTTATCGACAGTTGTGTCACGCTTCTCATATTGATACTCATGATATATCTGGGCCATTGATATTACTTCAAATATGGATATGGGATAGGTTTCCATACATTGCACCTAATCGTTTGCATATAACTCCACATGATGATCAATTACCTGCAGCTCCACTGGCCATTCGGTATATATGCAAAATTATCATTAATATTCTTATTATGATCGATTAAAATTCATCTTTATGTCTTTTTTATGACCCAATTCAAAATTACATAGGTTAGGTTCATTCTATGTTTTTTTTGTTTTACACAGATGGAAAGATGAGTATTGGACCACCTCGTCATCTATGCATGTTTGCTCCTTGATATAGGTACCGGCTTGATCGACCAGGATCAGGTGATAAAACTTCGACTTCTTTACTTTAACTATTTTCCTTCAACAATTTCCAAACTCTTGATTACAAATAACAAATTTTTTTATTTAACAATAGATTATATGGCAGCTTATGATGATGATGTGAGAGGTGGACTTCCTGATTATTGTTTAGTTGGGAAAGATCTTTGGTGCACTATATCACCATTGATATGTTTCCATATTGTTGAATGGCATAGACTGTCGTGTTATCACGACGGTTGGGTTTGTGAGGATTCCTCAACATGTGTGATGATTCAAACTTACATATGATTTGAGAGGTAGGCATGATGTTAGTTAATTTGAGGAGCGATGGAGAGTACATTGATGATGCGCCTTTAGGCGCGATCATGTGCTTTCGGGATCGGATGACATTTGGTCCATTGGGGTATCATGATCCATTACATGGTTTGGTATAAACGATTACTATTCGATTTCTTACTCGTACTGGGTCCTTCCATGAGCTATTGGTAATTTTCATGTCTTATTCATTTATTATATTATATTATATTATATTTTTTAACATCTAAACTCATCTTTTATGTGGTTTGCAGACTAGTAGCATACATCAAATACATCATATTGCACCTTCAGAGGATATGCGTATCCATAGATTATGTACTACTGTATTAGAGGCTACATGAGATGGATCGCTTACATGCTCCATATAGTATTGGTGTAGTTACACAACTCAATCTTAGATCACAGTGCGAACGGCGGAGGATAAGGGAATTCGCATGGGAGAGGAATTTAAACATACTTCAGTTGTTTCACATACACCATCGATTGATATTAGGGCACCACAACCTCAATCTAGAGGTCCACGAACCAGAGGAGGGGGAGCTCATAGGATGAGGACTAGTCATACGTCTGATCTTCTAGGTGCACCATTAGCTGACATTAGCCCGCTACCTATGGAGGACTCTCATATTACACTTGTGGAGGTTCCACCCACACCACTTACAGTACCATTTGTTGCATCATCACCGCAACCATTGGAGGCTATGTCCAATGTTGAGGAGTCTGTTCCTACAGTCAATGTTGATCAAGAGAGACAGATGATGATCATGGCCAAGGACGTGATAGGAGATGCTGAGGTACATGGTCAGCAGAACATGAGAGAAGGTGCAACTCAGTCCCATAACCAATGGTTGACATCATGGACGCCCAATACGAAAAATGTATGGGCTTCGTATGCACTCATTGGAGAATCTTACTACATTTGACTTGTATTTCCGATATTGTTAGTTTTTTGGTGTTGGTACAGGTATTTTTGATGTTGGTACATGTAATGTGTATTTTGGGTATTTCTACTTATAATTCATGTTTTGGATATTATTGGTACTTTGGATGTTTGTTATATAGTCTATTGGAAGGTGTTGACTTGGTTGAATTGGTTCTTAACATATCGATTAAATGTTGATCTCTGATGTATACAGTGATAAATTTAAGGGATTTGTATTAGAGATGAAGTTTTCAATATAAAAGTTGTCTTATAGAATGGTCTAAAGGTGTCTCTAGAAGTAACACTTTTAGAATAATTGTTGTTTATGAAATAGTGCAAAGGCATCTCTTCAAAAGATACTTTTAGTGTAAATTGAAGATTTTCAAAATTATGAAAGTGTCTCTTCAAAAGACACTTTCAACGAAATAGTACAAAGGTGTCTCTTCAAAAGACACTTTTAGTGTAAAAATGAAAATTTCAAATTATGAAGGTGTCTCTCTTTAAAGATACTTTCAGCAGAATCGAAATTTCTAAAATAATGAAGGTGTCTCTTGAAAAGACACTTCGCTAGTAAATTGGCAAATTTTCAAAATTATGAAAGTAGATTTTGAAGAGACACGCTTTCACCTAAATAGTGCAAAGGTGTCTCTTGAAAAGACACTTTCAAGAAAATTGAAAATTTTTCAAAATTAAGTGAAAGTGTCTCTCTTCAAAAGATATTTCTATAGAAATATTGCAAAATGCGTCTCTTCAAAGACACTAAAGGTAAATCGAAATTCTCTAAAATTATGAAGGTGTCTCTTTGAAAAAGATACTTTCAAGATAAATTGAAAAATTAAATTATGAAAGTGTCTTTTGAAGAGACACTTCAAACGAAATAGCGTGCTGCGTTCTCTTCAAAAGACACTTTCAGTGTAAATTGAAAATTTTCATAATTATGAAAGTGTCTCTTCAAAAGACACTTTCAATGTAAATTGAAATTTTCCAAAATAGTGCAAAGATGTCTTTTCAAAAGACACTTTCAACAAAATAGTGCGAAGGTGTTCCCTTAAAAGGCAATCGACGTCGAAAAGGCGCGCAGTTCACTCAAGCCCAAAGAAGAAGTAAGCCCAATGAAACACCCAAGCCCCTAAAGACTACTAAAACTAAAGCCCGGGGCCATCGGTCTTTAAAGGCCGATAACGTGGTAATTGAAAGGCCCATATTCCTGGAACTTACTAAATCTCTCCAATAAGGGAAGTAGGATAATTCTCAATAACTGCTTTTCCTGTAAATCAAACCAAATCTCGCCAATAAGTAAAGTAAGATATTTCCCAATAACTGCTTATCCTATAAATCAAACCAAATCTCAATTAAATAGAAGTAAGATAATTTCAATAATCGCTTCCATTTATCCCTTATTAATCTGACAGCGATAAGGAAAGAAAATCCTCCATCCAATAAGAGAGAATCCTTATCACCATCCAATTGGGAAAAATATATACTATAAATACTAGGTCATCCCATCGGTGAAAGGTACACAACACATTCGCTTTAAAGCTACAGCTCCATCTTTTCTCCTCGGTGAAAGAACCGACGAGGCATCGAGGTGCCACGTCAAGCCACCCGGCGGCCCCGCCGACCCCCTTCTTGCTTTGCAGAAGGCCACATCCAGATCCCGCACCAAAGACTGCAGCATCCTACTCATAATCCTCAGAGCTCGCACCAGCCCGCTGAGTCTCAGTCCCGCCCAGTTCATCCTCGACACGCCACGCTCGGTCCAACGGAACATCATCGCTGCGCCGTCAGGGGAACGACGCTTCCTTTACAACAGTAAGATCATTCTCACGATCGAAGTGGTACTCAACTCAACACGCAAAGAGTAAACGCCTAATCCTCCGCGATGCAAGACCTACCAGCGACGAGACAACCAACCCTTGACGCAGTTTACGCAAGCTACCATGCATTTAGGTGGGAGGCGCTCCGTCTCACCAACCAACGCCACAGGAGATAGGAGCAACCGCCACCGCATGCAACGCCCGCGGAGGCGCGACAAACTCAAGAAGGTCATAACCTCACCCCTCACGAAGGCACATTTCCCTGCAGACTCCCGAGAGCCAAACAGAGCAGAGTCCCGCCGAGCCAAGGGGCATGGATCACACTAGCCCCCGGAGTAAAGAGGAAGGCAATCGGCAACACTCTTGGGGCATGCTCTTAAACTGCGGAACTACGCCATCCTCAACAAGGGACTGAGAGCGATCATGGAGCAGAGGGTTCAAGAGCCTCCAAAGCAGAACTCAACCAGAAAGCGAAGTGGCAAGGACTTGTGCCTCAATACTATGAACACCTTGGTGCAACAACCGAGTCACTGGTCGACCGAGGTGCTCCACTTCCCTTCCAATGTTAAAAATGGCAGAATGCCACAAGCTGCCTAATGGTGCAGAGAGATCCTCGCCGATCATCTCAACACGTACAAGAATCAAATGGAGCTGAGCGGGTATCGTGACCCCGTAAGATGCCGAGCTTCATCACACTTCAAAGGCTCCAAATTTCTTGGCTTGGTTCAACAAGCTCCCCGCCCCTTTACTAATTTCCCCTCATTCGAGAGCTTTTCATTCATCGTTCGTCTCCCACTTCATTGGAGCCAAAACATACAGAAAGCCAAGTTATCATCTGCCGTGACCATCAAGGCAGCTCAAGAAAGCTTTTCCTGTGTCTGCGTCCCGGTAGATTCAATGCCGAGTCTCCCAAGGTGATATGCCCGACGAGTTCACTATCACCGCATTCATCGGGCTATGAGCCAAGCAGTCAAAGGGATTCAAGGTTCTCCATCTCAAAAACCCTCGTGCGCAGCATACGGCCGGTGCGTCACAAAGCGGAGCGCATATTAACGCGTAAGAAGCCCTCATATCCAAGAGAAAAGGAAGCTCTTCAACCCATGAAGAGAAAAGTGGGACCAATGCTCTACTGCAGACTAAGCCCAAAGACAAAAGACAAAGTATGAACCGCCCCAGTGCGCTGGAAGCCCCGCAGATCGCCCCGGGTCCACCTCAGCAATGAAATGCTACGACAATAGTGGGGTTAGCCTCACCGCTTAGTTTGATGGTTTCCCCGACCACTTCCCCAAATGCTATGCGTACTAAGAGTCGATCGCCAAAGTTATTCACCCCATAAGGCCTCAAATACCAAGCCCAAAGAATCGCTTTGAATAGCTGACCACTGGGTCAGACCATGCGCACCCTAAGAGTCGATCACCAAAGAGTATCGCCCACAAGGCTCGCGCCGTGAGCCCAATGTACCAGAGCCCAAACAGCCAGAGCCCGGAAGAAATTCGCTTTGATTTTAGCTCGACGATTTGCCTTCCGTGCCACGTCTTGGTGAGTCGATCACTCAAGCTATATCACCCACAAGGCCTCGTCCAGAGCCCAGCCAGCCAGAGCCAAGAAATTTCGGGCCTTGACGAGCCCGACTACTCTACTTAGGCCATGCGTACCCCAAGAGTCAAATAAGCCTCAAGCTTATATCGCCTGACAAGGCCCTCGCCGCCCCGCAGCCTCGCAGCCCACTCGACGAGCCTCGACTCACTCCGCCCAAGCCATGCAACCTATCGACGGCCAGCTATATCGCCCACAGGCCACGTCACGGAGCCTGGGTGAGAGCTCACTCGACGAGCCCGACTACTCTCGCACAACACAGCCATGTAACCCAAGAGTCGATCGCTTAGCTATATCGCGCCACGCGCCTCGGGCCGTCAGAGCCTGTGGAGCTCGGGAGCCCAAAGAGCTCGCTGGACGAGCTTGATCTACTCTACTCAAGCCATGCCCAAGAGTCGACGCCAGCTATATCGCCTAAAAGGCTCCTGCCTCCCTGAGCCTAGTAGTCACACTGACGAGCCTTCCACCATCCGCCACAAAGCCACAGCCTGAAGAGAGTCGATCACCAGTTATATCGCCATTGGTACACATCATCGAGCCCGCAGGTGAGGCTCACTCTTGACGAATCTCGACTACTCCGTATGGTGCCATGCAACCCAAGAGGTTTAGGATCAAATCCAAATAAAGCTTATGATCGCATTATATGTCTCGTAAATAATATGAGCTCAAAGAGCTGGCTGAGACGTGAGTTTAGACATTTCTTACTTCAAAGGTGTGTACCCCATGAGTCGATCACATTATTTCGCCCACAAGACCTCAATACTCATGTGCACTCCTTTCCCTACCGAATTTTTGTGATCCCGAACCGAGTCCGAATGCCACTCAAAATCACTCAAAATCAGATCTTTAAGTAGGAAGTTACTTTAAAATTAGGTGTCATATAACATTTACATTTAACAAAATACACTTCATAACAGTGAAGGTATCCAAGCTTTTTCAAAATAATTTGCCAAAATAGATGTTCGTAGTTCAAATTGTTTTTACAAAATATCAATATCCTAAAAAGAAAACATGAAATGAATGCACACATGCTCTGAGCATTACCCAAAATTTCCTTCTTACGACTGACACTTTCTACTTTCGGTCCGTCGATCACTATCATCACTCCCAGACTGGGCGACGTTAAATAATACGCCAAGCATTTTCATGCTTAGTGGTTCCTCCCATACAACCATTCTCATTTCACTTAAATCAACTCACACCTTAATAATTCAAAACTCAAATCTTTATGGAGATGATCAATGCAAATACAACACATATACTTGTTTTATATGTACAATCACATGGTTCATTGATCATCCCAAAAATACACTTTCACATTCAATATTTCACACCAATCAATTCAATCATGCTCACACCCGGGGCCTTCAGCTTCTACAATCTGGGTCTGCAACAAAATCAATTCAATTATGCCAATCAATTCGCGTTATGTCAATCAATTCGCTTATGCCAATCAATCTCGCTATGCCCCAATCTAATTTAACCTGAAGTGTCTTCGAGAGCACAGGATATCGTAGTCACCGTAAAGACACCCCGTCGGGTCAGCAGTCGCAGATCAAATGGTTTTATAACACGCACGGCCCCGCTTGGTCGCCGGATCGTTATAAACAATCAAATAGTGAATCACATCGATACGGTCCCACTGGTCGCTGATCTGAAAAATACATCAATACAATAGTTCTGCAGATCGCTTATTCGAATTTCTATTGGTATACCAATCTATCCTTAATATGAACTAAACTAACATTCTATTAAGGACGCTCCAAATCCTTTTATAGCAAAATATAGTACAATATGTAATGCTTGTATAAACAGTTTATTTTCAATAATCATGTAATTTTTATATGCAAATATTTCATAATCACTTTTCTTCTCAAATCAATTAAATCAATTCAATATGCTTTTAGAACAAAACATGCAAAACTTGAACGAGGAATAGAGCTCTGGGTGAGAACAAACCCAAAATCTTTGCACTTTGATCTCCAAATCCTGAATCTTAATCTCAGTTTGGCTTTTCTCTCGTCAGCCCCTTATCCCAAAACCATTAAAGAACAATATTATTCGTAAGGCATTTTGCAGTTTTGCTAGGATTGATTTTCGGAGTTTAATATGAGTTCCAATTTCAACAAGCTATATAGATGGATTCTGACTCAATGGGCTTTCCATAGAGTTCAAGAACACCCAAAACAGTAGGGAAGTTCGGATTTAAGGAGTTATGACCTCCCCGGTTGAGGTCATATTTAGTCACACCCCAAATTTAGCCGACCGATCGAGCTGACTTCGAATTGCAACTCCGCTTGACACCCGGTCCGACATATTCTATCCTCCTCAGACATATGAATGTATTATTGACTCAATGGGATTTCCATAGAGTCCAAGAACACCTGAAACGGAGTTCGGATGAAGAATTTATGACCTTCCGAAGGTTGAGGTCATACGTAGTCACAATCACGAGCCAATTGACCGAGCTAACCTCGAATTGTAGTAACCCATCTAACCTCGGTCTGACATATTCTGCATCCTCCTCAGGAATATGGATGAATTCCCTGACTCAATGATCTTTCCACAGAGTCCAAGAAATTACCCGAATCGGTTCGTGACGAAGGAGTTAAGTGACCTTCCAAAGTCGAGGTCATACGTGAATCAACTCCTCGTACGAGCTTAACCTCGTCGGGGTCCGACCTCTACACGAGGTCCGTTGCACTCCCTCCTCGAATGAGGTCCCGCTCACCCTCCGCTGAATGGGAGGGGTCCGGTTGACCTCTGCCAACCAGGTCTTCTCCGACCTTTACAGATGAGGTCCCGCTGACCTCCACCTGATGAGGTCCGACCTCCAACGCATGAGGTCCTCGCGACCTACGTGATTATCCGCTGACCCCCTCGCAGATATGTCCGCTGACCTCACGCACGACGTCGGTGAAAAGGACCATAACTTCTGGGTCTACAGAGTCCGAATTGAGAAATTCAAAAGCCTAACATCAAGTTCATAGACGTGGATACACCTACTAGAAGGACTCACTAACAAATTCCTTCACTTCTACCCAAAAATCATCTCTAAGGGTCCGGCTAGCGCATCATCAAATGTGGCGCTCCCATGGTTTAAAAATACAACCAAACATTCCCCAAGGCAAGATAACACCCACACAACCCTTAGGTAGAAAATAACCAAAGTAGGAGAAAACTCACTCTTGAGTTTGTCGAAACTCCTCCGATTCGGTCTCTACTTTGGCAAAATTTTGTCACAAGGAAGGATTCTTCTCTGGTTTCATTCGGGAACCCATGGTCCCATCGCTGGGAAATCTAGAGAGAAGTAGAGCTTCTCACTCTAAAATATCTCCTATTTTCTCTGTTTTCCTTTTCATGGATCACCCCTTAATCGTATTTCTTAAAAAGGAGGAAGCTTCCTCCTCTTTTCCTACATGTCATGCTCCTTTCCTGGATTCCTTTTCTTTTCTTTATTTCTTTATATTTAGGTCCCTCCATTTCTCTATTATTCTTCATTTAAGTCTCCTATTATTTTCCCACTTACTTCCTTACTTTCGTATTTCTCCTAATTTACTTAGACATATAAACTTACTTTACAATTGGACCCTTAGGTCTCATTTTACATTTTCTATATTTTCTTTTTTTTACTCTGGGTTTATTTCTTATCTAATACCTCTATTTAATCAATATTCATCTAATACTCCTTAAAATACACACTGGTGTCGTTCCCATTATACCCTAATATATAATAAATTTTATTATAAAAATTCCAGGGTATTTTTAGGGCGTTACACCCGGAGCCCAGTAGCTCACTTTGACGAGCTCGACCACTGGCCAGCCATGCACCCTAAGAGTCGATCACCAAAGATATCGTCACAAGGGCCACGCCCTGAGCTCCAAGCCAAGAACTCAAACTTGACGAGCTTGACCACTGGTCAGCCACGCAGCCAAGAATCTGACCCACCTCAGGCTATTCCAACCCACAAGCAGCCCTCAGCGCCCGAGCTCAAATAGCTTCGCTTTGATTTAGCTCACACGCCTCTACTCAGCCACGCAGCTTAAGAGTCGATCGCCTCAAGCTATTCACCCCACAAGGCCCTCGTCGGAGCCCAAGAGGGCTCATTGACAAGCCGACTACTCCGTTTAGGCCACGCAAATCTAAGAGTCGATCACCAGTTATTCAGCCCATAAGGCCAAAGCGCCCGAGCCCAAGAGCTCACTCTCTTTGACGAGCTCGACATCCAGACAAAGGGCGCTTCGCTAAGAGTCGTGATTACCAAAGGTCGCCACAAGGCTCAGCACTAAGAGCCTGGGGCAGCCAGAGCCTAGCGTACCAGAGCCCAAAGAGCCGCTGACGAGCTTGACTACTTACTCAGCCATGCGCACCAAGAGTCGATCAACTTAAAGATATCGCCCACAAGGCCCTTCATTTGAGAGCTCAAATATCCCGCCATGAGCCCCGACACTTCCGGGTCAGCCACGTAGCCTAAGAGTCGATCACCACAGCCATTCAGCCCATAGAAGTGCTCTAAATGCCCTGAGCCCTAAAGAGCCATTGACGAGTTCGACTACTCCGGGTCAGCCACGCAGCCCCAAGAGCCGCATCACCAAAGCTATTCAACCCATAAGGCTCCCGCGGCTCCTGAGCCCAAGAGCTCGCTTGACGAGCTCGACCACCGGGGCCAGCCACGCAGCCCTAAAAGTCGATCAACTCAAAGCATTCAGCCCATAAGGCCTCAGCGCCTCGAGCTCCAAAGAACTCAATTTGACAACCTCGACCCTTCACTCTACTCTCGTGCCATGCACTAAGAGTCGATCACCAATATTCACCAGAAGGCCTTAGTGCCCACGTGGCTTCCTCGTGAGCTCGGGAGCCCAACAAATAAAATTTCAACAGCCACGCAAATTATCGCAGCCTGCAGCTCAGAGCTCAGCGCTACCCCAACAGCCATGTACCTACTCGAGCTGGTAATCTCGTGAGCTTAGCGCCGTCACCAACGTGTAATTATGGTGCCACGTAGCTGGGTAGCTCGTGAGCCTAGCGCCTCACCAACAGCTATGCGTGCCACTGAGCTGCAGCTCTCGGGGAGCCCGTAGGCTCTACCCAAACAGCCATGGTGGGGCCACGAGAGCCAAGAAGCCTGTGGGGAGCCCAACAGCCTCATTCCAACAGCTAAGGCAGCCACTCAAGGCCTAAGTAGCTCGGGAGCCCAAGAGCTCGGGCCCTACTGTGCCATGCAACCTGGGCAAGAGTCGGGCTTCAAACTCATTCACCCCACTCTGAATCTCCAGGAAGCAAAGACAAGTGAAGAGCTCAATTACTCAACTCGGGGACGTCACTGGGCCATTCGGTTCATGCGTATCAACGCGAAGAGTACAAGTGAGGCTTTAAAGTGGTGAAAATGAATATTCATTAAGAAAAAGGCTACATATGTCCCGGGTCCAAAGGCAACAAAAAGAGCTTCATCTCGCTAAAACAATACGTAAAAAGGACTCGCGATAGAAAGGTTCCAAACCGGAATACTAAGGGAAAGGGAAGTCCGAACTCACTAAAAAGAAAAAGAAAAGTGCTTCGACCATGAGAAACAATAATGTACATCAATGGGTCGAGGATATTTACGGAAGAAACGGAAAGAAGCTGAAAGAATTAGAAGAAATGAGCGTGAGAACCTAAAAAAGTCATCTGCCATTACAAGACATATGACAAATAGATAAAGCTCTAATCGATCCAGCCTTCGAGTCGATATTACTGGAAACAAGCACCGACACGTTATAGTTCTTGCCTCCACGTAATCGCAAGTACAAGGCCAGAGGGAAATCGATGGAGCCTTTGAAAGGCACGCAGACCCACTCTCCAGGCCCAAAGAAGAAGTAAGCCCAATGAAACACCCAAGCCCCTGGCACCAGCCCAAAACAAAAGCCCAAGTCGCTCGACCCAAAGGCCTATAACGTGGGTAATTGGGAAGGCCCACATTCCAAATCTACTAAATCTCGCCAACAAGGGAAGTAGTGGATAATTCTCACAACTGATTTTCCCCCAGAATCAAACTAAATCTCGCTTAATAAGGAAAGTAGATATTTCCCAATAATCGCTTATCCCGTAAATCAAAACCAATCTCACCAATATGTAAAGTAAGATAATTTACTAATCGTTTCCAATTATCCTTATTAATCCGACAAAGGATAAGGAAAGAAAATCCTTCATCCACAAGAGAGAATCCTTTACTCACCATCCAATTGGGAAAATATATACTATAAAAATACCAGCCACCCCATCTATGAAAGGCAAGGTACGCAACACATTCGGCCTTTGCCACCCATCTTTCTCTAGGAAAGAACTGATTTAGGTACTTGAGCGAACACGGAGAAGCCTCGTCGACTCCCTTCTTTCTTCTTTGTTTTTGGCAGAGGAGTGCCACGCTCAAAGAGGCCCCGCAAACCAAAGATCGCAAAGAATCCTACTCACCCGCTGATCCGTAAGCTCCTCGAAGACCAAATTTCCATTAGCCAGATTCAAGTCCGCCTAACGGTCCCGACACGCCCAAATCTCATCCGGCTGGGAAAAGGAGCATCATCAGCACTTTCAAAAGATAAATTGAAATTTTCCAAATTTTGGAGGCAGTGTCTCTTCAAAAGACACTCAATGTAAATTGAAAATTTTCAAAATTTTGAAATTTCCTGTCTCAAACAGACACTTTCTAAATAAGCCAGTGCATAGGTAAGTCTTCAAAAACACTTCCTTTCGCGTAAATTCAATACTCTTCTATAATTTTTAAAAAAAACACTTCAATTTAAATAGTGTAAAGGTGTCTTTTCAAAAGACACTTTCAATATAAATTCAAAATTTTCATCATTTTAGAAAGTGTCTCTTGAAGAGACACTATCTAGGTGGCACAATCTACATTAGATTTATGAATATTTTTTTTAAACTCAGTTTATTTTAAGATTTTTTTAACTAGGATCTCTTTAAAACCTCCGTGAGATTAGATATCTTGCCTATTGCTTTCTGGATCTTTGGGTCCCATAAGAAAAGTGAAACCCATTTCTTTGTCTTCAAAATTAGGACTCACATACATCATACTTCCCCTGGGAGACTGGATCAACTCCCTAGAGTTCACTACACAAAGTCGCCACATTACATGCCCGCTGTATCGCTTCCCTCCTCATCGTCGCTGTCCCCGTGACAAAGACTCTCCTGAGCACTGTTCCTTCCAGGAAGCTCCACCTTAGAGCATTGGAGAGAGAATAGATCCATCATCATCGTTCTCCCCTCCGGACCAAAAACCCAGCCCCTTAAATATTGGATGACTTGGCCATGATCCTTCGACCCCTTTGATCACTTAATGCATTACTGATAGGTCATGATCCTGCAAAACGGTAATGATGCCTTGTTATAGCTCATGTTCTCCAACCTCTCTTGCCAGCTCTAATATGATTTCATAAAGATGTCATCCCCTTTCATCGTGATCGCTCAAAGAACTCGCCGGAAAGGTTCATGACATTATATGCGGTTCGATAAAGTAAAGCCTAGCTGCCATAGCCTTGTTCATAAAATGAAACGAGGGTGCTTCCACTACGTCGTCGTGAAAAGCCCGACATGTACCCGCACGTGTGCTGCGACGCTAGTTATGCTTAATGTTCGCTTTTTCTTCGGGTCATAACTTCCTTTTTCTGCTTTAACTCGATTTTGGCATGAAATGTCGTTAGAAAGATTCAACGGAATGCAAACTCATAGGCGGATTTTAAACCATTCTGGATCTTCCAGATGATAAGATAAAAAATTTATCTTCTCTCAATGAAGCCCGTGGAGACACCCGATTGACCCTCATTTGGAAACATGCTGCACTTCAAGCTCAATCACTGCTTTCCATCAAGAGTCCCACAAAACCAAGTTTAGAGAAAAGCCAAAAGCCAGAGTTTCACAAGTAATCATGACATAAAATTGATAATAGTTGTTTTTAATCTTTTAAGTAGAAAAAAATAATGACAAATAACGCATCAAAATATTCATATTTTTTTATATTAATATCTCATTTGATAAATAATATTATTTTTAATATCAAACAAGAAAAAATTTTATGTTACTATTAGTAAATACTATATCATGATTGATATACTTATTTTATATATTAAATGTTATATATTCTTTATAATTAGTAATAAAAATTATGTATCATTAAAAATATTAAAAATATAAAGATAAAGATAAAAATATATTTATGTAATAATAACTTAATTTAAAAAACAAGATTTTCAATTTATCTATTTCCAAATCATTGTGCGTCGTAGAATTGAAAATATTTTTTTAAACATCGAATTTTAGATATTATTTAAATGTATATTATCATTTTAAAATACAATCATGGAATTTTCAGGCATTCGCATGAAGCTTGATTATGACTCGCAAGTTTCGCATTAAACAAGAATATATATAAACTGTATCCCACATGTATCCAAATTATAACCAATTCAAGAACAAGAAACTTTGATTTCATATATATAAAACCCAAATCTGTATAAATACATAAAAAATTGGGTACAAATAATCCATATATACAAATATCGTAACATATACTAAACGAGAAGCTCCATAAGATGGAGTCTTTATATTTCTCTTAGGACGACGCCTAGAATACATAACTAGTAGATCTAAGGGTCCCGCAATCACAAATGAGTCGACAACCGAGGACCATGATGGAAGTAATTCGTGACATGTATGTGGAGCGTGAAGGTCGCCAGGCGGAAGTGCACCAACTTTGATGTTAAGGTCAATTGTATTCAGCCGGTCTCATTGATTGGAGCAAATGGTAGGGAAGGTAAAGGGGGAGATGTGGGAGATAATGGTAGAATGACATGTGGAGTGGAAGTCTCAACTGATGTATAAGTCTGTGGGGGTATAAAAGTATCATGTGAAAATATGGGAGGGGCATAATGGTGGCAATGTCACCCCCTGGGCGGGGATCACAACCTCCCACCATCCCCTCACCACATAATCTCGCCACATCTCAATCCACTTAATTTTGCCTTAACATCACGATCACGACCTGCTGACTAAATCTCTCTCATCTCTCAACGGCCGATACCAATGGCGGACACATCGAAGGTCTAATGGATGTCCAATGCGTAGCGTAGATGCCTCCCGATCACGCCCAAATGGCGCGATGCTCCCCTCCCCTCCCGTGGACTCCAAGGTTGTAACAATGATATAGCACATGATGTAAAATTTCATGACAATTTCATCCCCGGGTGTAGCCCCACGTTATCACTCACCAGTGTCATTAGGAAGTGTAGGATCTAAAAGAACTAACAAAAAAATTATAAATACATAATCTATTGATTCAAATTTGAAAAAAAAATTAGAATCACAAGACTCTAACTTACCAAAATCTGAGTAGGTACGACTATAGTATGGTACCTCATATCATCCCTATGGAGTGGTGGTGTCATAAATGTCATGTGTAATACGTATGATACCACGCATATATTGATCATAGGTTCATAATAATTTCACCATAGGTGCGGTGATGATCTTGCTAGCTAGAGTATCCCATAAGGCAACGTATGGAGCATGGTATGTCACCTAATCTCTTTGAAGTCATCCACATGCATCCACTCTATGTAGTTGTTGCTCATAAGAGCACAATGGAGGTATATCCTAGCGCAGTAGCTCCAAACCGTGAAGACTCGCCCAGACGATGCCAGCACCCAACGGTCCCAAAACATAGCAAGCAGTGACATCACCCACCGGGACTTCCCGACGATAAGCGTGATATCTCGTAGCCGCCAACCAACAACGTATTATTGCTATAAGACAATACATTACATTTGACGCCAATAACTTGATGTGAATATGGAATGGAATTATTAAAGAAAACCATCTACTTTTTACATATACCATTACCGATTAAGAGTTTGTATCTAGTCGATTCGCATATGATAATACGTAACGGTTACGCAGACCGTGTCAAAGCGTGCTTCCACCTACACCCCCAATGAAGACTCTGGCTCCGCTTAACTAAGACTTAGTCAAATCCATCGCGCATGTGCTCTCACGAGTGTCTCCCAAATGACGATATCGACGTCATTATCATAAAGGGGCATGACCAATCGAGGTGTTGATGTGTCATGAATACCCAAATCGGTCGCCCAACGCTCTCAAGACCATCAATACAAAATAAACAAAAAAGTATGCAAACTAACAGATGTGTTATGTATATAGAATGTGTATGTAATAAAATAAAGTTATGGATACATGTACCGTTGTAATACAATCAGCGCATACTGCGGTTCCACGATCCAAGTCGGGCTTCTTGACATAACCCATATAACCGCGCCAATACGCACCACCCCCAACTATAAGTCATAGTCTGTGTCAAATCTCATAGCAGCAGGAGAAAGCACATATGGACATGCACTCCCTTCTTGTCCGCAAACAAGAAGGATCCCATTAATGCTAAGATGAAACTACGCGCATTCGCCCAAAGTGACCTCATCCAAGGCCAAATGTCGGGTGGATAACTCGGGTCACATAACCACCAGAGATGGAGATAGCGCGGATCCTCTCAGAGCATCGCTGGGTGAGATGACACCCGCAGCCTCACACACCTCGCCGAGCATTGAACACATGTCTCGAAGGATCAGTCTGCGGGATGCGGAGTCAAGGATGATAGCAAACATCTTGTAACGCGGATCATCATCTCTCCGACGTATATGAAACGCAGGGTGGCCCCGCCATCTCGTGTGAGGCGCGTGATGAGTGGCTAATTGATCATGATGTAGCCCAAGCGTAGGTACCGCGGGGAATCCTCAGATATCACATATGGACGATCACTTATATCCATCCTCCACATACTAATGAAGGCTTTCATCCGCTTCACAAGGAGCATCTCTTGAACTACAAGTAACTACAAATCACCTTTTATAATTGATTATATATAAATTACACCAACAATATGTAATAGTATTGATATTTAATAAAATGGATACATGTCTGTATACTTGGTACTCAAAGGTCTCCATTCCGCATTAAGACGTAATGGATTTGAAGGATCCGACCTGCCTGAACAACATATATCCGTAATGTATAATGATGAAGACACTATAATTATTAACAAAAGTTGAGATACTAACAGCATATTTATGAAGGTCTACGCCCGATTCCCTGGTCCGACCGATTGGTTTAACTGACCGGGCGTTTCGTGCGAAACCATATAATGAGACTCTTTACCCCCTTTTTTTTCTTTTTTTTTTTTTTTTTTTTAGTAGCTTAACTTATACCCGCAGGTATACAACACTGTAAGACAATCCAAAGTCATTTACATATACAAAGAAACCACCACCCGAGTGGTATCCATTAAAATCTCTCTACACATATACCAAGTTCCAATTACTTATACAAAATACTTATACATGTACATATCTAATACAAACATCGTGAGATCAGGTGTCAGCATGGGTGAGCACCTATCTCTCAGATGGCCGCGATCACGGTGTGGAATGTCCCGTCTCCTTCTTTATCTCATTTTTTCGCCACTCACACTCGATTAATTAACTGCATGCTTCATTCGCCATAGTGGAAATATGCGAGATGTGAATGACCGAATAATAATAGTCGTCACACTATCTTTAGTATTTATTTCTTTACTTAGGCATATCAATGAAGCTCATTCCTTAGCGTGACCCTCTCTTAACTCATATCATATTATACATGGATTTTATCCTTTTCGCATTCCATGTCATTATCTCTGGCGTGTCATGCCTTAAGTAAGTTTCAATTCATATCTTCTACATGCATGGCATATCATCATATCATATTTAAACAATTTATACATACAAATCAAGTAAATCTAATACATCAAAGTCATGCAACAAATGCATACAAGGTCAAATCAACCGATATTAATCGCTTATTTCGTTTACACTATAAGATTTTGGCCCTTTAGCGACGGATTTTACCGTCGGTAAAATAAAAATTCCACTACAAAATCCTTAGCTGAATGCAAAAAATTCAGGAGTGGGAAAACGCCCGCTAAATTTAATACTAAAAATTCTCAATCCGCCGCGCGAATTAGCAATATTCAAATTTTCCGTCGCTAAAATAGCTTAATGCGAATGTGGTAAACCGCCGCTAACATGGTCGCTTAACATGGCGACAAATTGAGAATTTTCCGTCATAAACTTAGCCGACGGATTTAATTTTCCGCCGCCACGCAATGCAAACTGGTCGCTAGGAACATAGCTTAATGCACGAATTTTTCCGTCGCTAAACTTAGCGATTTAATATTAATTTTCCGTCAGCAAAAATAGCTTACATATTGTATCAATCCGTCGCCATTATTAGCGACTTTAGGTTTCAATCCGTCGCTGTTAAAGGCCGGTCATTTTCAAATCATCGTTAAATTTAGCGACTAAAAAAAAAATTAAAACTGGCCTTCCAATATAGCGACTTTAAGTTTGCAACTGTCAGCTAGTTCATTCTTGTACACTTTTCGAAAGATTTTAGCGACGGAATGTTCCGTCGCTTAAAAACCATTTTTATTTAAATTTTCATAATAATTTACAAATTATCGTAATATATTTAATTTTAAAATACTAGAAACCATAATATTAAAAGACACATTCATTGAAAAACAAATATTAATTTAGTACATTGTTGAAAATAAAAGCAATACAAATAACTTACATTAATTATGTTGCAACAATTAAAAAAACTCTTAAACACAATAACTAGTTCATATCATCGTCTAAAAACAACCAACTCATAATCTGAGATCATGATCACTTACCTGTAGATGGTTACGGGGGTGTAAAAGTCGGATTGGTAGGATTCGATGTCGGGTATCGATTGAGATCGTACAAGGGCAAACATAATGCTCAAATCGGCTTCCATCTTTTTGTTGAAATTGTCGTTTCACCTTGCTCTTTATGCAATCTCACATCTTCATTCATTTTTGAGTTGAAGTTCTGAACTTCTACTCACCTTGCCCAACTACACTTCATTCACACGTCAGGTGAAATGCTCATCGATGTAAAATCATATGCCAAGTGGTGAGGAACGCGAAAGTTCGGATAAAATGCGGACGCCGAGAGCCAAGGCCATACACTCGCCTCTTTCTCAATTCTAACTGGCCAGCATATAATCGTCTTATGTTAACCTCCACAGTGCTCCATTCAATCTCCTCGATTGAGAAGCGTAGGCAACCATGGAGCCCCACAAAAGATCCCATATTTAATTCATTATAAAATTAATAATTATTTAAGAATAATTGTTGAGCGTTATTTTAATAAAGCAAAATTGAAATCTTACATTGATGTCCTAGGATCTTGTCAACGAAAAGCACCATCTTCAGGCATCTTCGAACACTAAACGGGCGCAAGGTATGCTTTCAATTCCTTTTCCTACAAAAATTAATTATCAAATTAATTAGTTCAATAAGATGACGAGGGAATGTTATTTAAAAAATATTCTTAAAATTCTTACCAAAGCAATACAATGTTGAATCAGGATCTAGAGGCACTGTATGTGTGGAAAGACCGTGCCAGTCCTTCCATTTTCAGACGGCGATTTTTAAAGCAATTGTTCACGTTTCTTTTATATTTTCAGAGTACTCAATGTTGTCGCCAAATTTTCCCATACATCTTCCGGGTATATGTTCTTCTTTTTTCCTCTGATTCAGATCTTGCACAAACTAATCCCTACATCGCTTCCCGCACCCTATAAACGCTCTTCGACTAATGCATCATTTGAATCATCCTGTACATGCTTTCGAAGAAAAAAATATTTCAACAAATAAAATGCATAACCACATACAAGAGTAGTTACATAATGTGATTTTGAACAATATTAACAAGTTTGAAATGATCTTAAACCACACAGAGAAGTTGCACATCGAATGTCGCAAATTCTTAATGAAACAAAAAAGCAAGAAGACAATACATACCTTCTTAATATCAGAACACTCTAGACAAGAAGGGCATGAATATCCCTTCTGTCTAATGTAGATGAAGGCCATCCATCATATGCCAATATCCCAACATGAATATCCCAACACTTGTGACAAGATATGTGTCTCTTTTGCTCCATTTTATAAAAACATTTTAGGTTCTTAAATTTTTTTTCTTTCCTCTAAAAACAGCTTTCAAACAAAATTTTTAAAACTATTTTTAAAAAACAGCTACTAATAAACCTTCAATCTAATTTATTATATTTTAAATTTGATATAATTATATAATTTTTATTTTCTTTAAAAATACTACTTAATCATCAAGATCAATTTTAGAGTAACATCGATCCACCAAAATAACTCAAGTAGTTTGATTTAGTATCGACCTGCATTGGTATTAGTTGAATTCTTTTTCTAATTTGAATACAATTTTATATTCGTAGTTTCCACATTAGCTATCAAATTTGACTAGATGTAAATTAAATTAGAATTAATTTAAAGTTCTACATGCAAGCGATCTAAGTAAAAAACCTATATTTATCTCATAGATCCTCAAATTAATAACCGAGTAAATCATTAAATCCCTCCACTTACCCTAAGGGAGACTCACTTTTGACAATTCCTCTAGCCATTCCCACGGGGGCTTTTATATGCACTAAAAACATCCACATCCACATCCCGATGGTATAATTTCTCGTGATTCCATCACAACCGTTCACATTCTCAAGCTTTTCCCCTTCCATAACCTGATAATAATATGGTCGATTTTCCAGGTAGACACAACAAAAACAAAGAGAAAACTTCACCAAAAACGATCTGCAAAACAAAAAAAAAAACCTGTATTCATTACCAACAACTAGCTTTTCCTCCATGCATTCCCCCCGCCGTACCTAAACTAAACCATACCCGATCTCTTTTTTTTCTTTTTCTTTTTTTTGTTAAAACCTTTTGCCATGGCTGGAAATCACAACCAAATCTTTTTCTCAAGCAACAAGTTTTGAGCAACAAAAACGAATCAAAGAAATAACAAGGTGAAAAAGATGAAGTTCTACTATACAAGAGAGAAAAAGACTACAAATCGAAAAAAAGAAAAAAAGAAAAGATATACTAACTGTCATTCACAAACTACTTCCAAAACCTCACTAAGAAAAGAAAAGATAATTTAGATTGGTATTAGGATTTTTTTAAAGTTCCTAGTCATCATCTAGATTTAGATGTACATATACAAATACACAAAATTTGTCTTGTACTATCTCAAACAATGAAGCCGATGGATTCAAAAATGCTACCTATTATAATAGTTATAGTTTATAACAAGAGAACAAGTACATGAAATACCTTAAATTGGCCCCAATAGAACTCCTTAGTGTTGGCAGCACCAACCTCCCATGTTGCACCCTCCTTTCTAGTCTATGCTGAGTAAACTAGTAATGTCCTACAGTTACCTCGGGAAGAAATCTATTCCAAAATTAAAAGAATATTGAATGTTAACCATATGAAAATAAATTATCTTGTAAAGCAAGCAACCAAAACAATAAGCTGCATAATAAACATTTTAAGATACGTGGTCTCCTATCAATCGTTTATTTTCTCCGTGGTACCACATGTGGTCGATGATGTACGGGTGCTAATGCGGTAGAAGACTCCGATCACCGTGGGGGAAGGTGGTGATAAGTTCTCCACATTGAAGGTAGGTGTCGAACCTAGTCAGGTGGGGGCAAGGTTGAAGGTAGGACGGTCGGGTGCATAGTTCGCTGTCTCTCGACTGCTAATTAGCCTCGCTTCCTCACGAATGGCCACCTCTCATACCTTCAATGAACATAATACAAAACAACACATTTATAATGAAAAATGACTACTATAAAGTACAAACAAATTCAAGAAAAAAATACTAGTAATAGAAAACAATATTATAAATATATTCATAAGATCACAATAATATAAAGGCATCAATCTTCAATATTGGTCACATTATTATCATCATCATCTAATTCCTTCATATTCTTCCTTATCCGACTCTATTTCTCAGTTCCACCTCCTCATTTTCTTCAAGTTCTATAATATCATCAACGTCTACAAAAGGACAACCGTGATCAACTAATGATTGAGGTTCTTGTCTCGCCGTAATATCAATATAACGGTTTTCGATGACATCCTCTTGAAATGCTCCCGCATTCGATAGCAAAATTTTCGATGTCTCTACGCCTTTACGACTCCCGAGCTTTTATCTTGCAAATACCCCACCACTACACATGCTTTTCCTTGTGCTGGATAAGATGCATAATAGACTCCGCATTGCTTGTCTACGAGAATAAATGGTTCATATCTATTGAATCTTCTCGCGCGGTTCACATCAACAAGCTTATACTGTGGTGACTTTTGTACCTATGCTTTATGTCGATCAAACCACCGACAATTGAATAATATGACTCTCTTCGGTACGGTATTCCAACCGTAAAACCTCCATTAGTTGACCATAAAAGTTCACCCTCGTTGCACTAAAATTAGAACCCTTTATGCACACTCCACTATTCATGGTCGCTTTATTTGATCCATGTCCCAAAGCGTGGAAACTTATATCCATTCACATAATATCCAGAAACGCCTTAACACCTCGTAAAGGTCCTTTTGTAAAAGGTCCTTTATGAATTACCGAGATATTCAAATCGGGTCGCGAGCCTATAGAAAAATTCGAAAGTTATAAGAATTATAGTAACTAATCCAACAATATATATATATATATATAGCTGAATTTTATTACTTCACATGTGCCTCAAAACCAAGATGCAAAAGCCTTTATCAAGTTTAGCATCAACTTCTACTTTCTTCAACATATGGTTGATGTTCTCTTAATCTAGCCACAAATAGTCTATAGCAAATGACCATTAGTTTCAACAATTACATAAATATTTTTGCATATAAATTAGTTGTTTTCAATCATTTTTAAGAAATTCGATACTTACCACATGTGGCTTTACTCTTCACAATCTAATAGAATATACGTATGAGGCCAGATGATATTCATCCCAGTAAGATATCAAATTTTCCTTACTAAATGCTCTACCCCATGCTTAAAAATGGAAAGTATCCTCATGTTCTTGAGTTTCATCTCTATCAACGATACCTGATTTCGTGGCACTTTCGATGTCTTGTATCGACATATGGCTCCAAAATAACAGAGCACAAAATAAAGATGTCTCTCAACCAAATATGCATTGCATATAAACCTTCAACTTTTGCTTTATTGCGCACATTATTTTTCAACCTCAAGGTACCTAAAGATAATCTTTGTCAAGTTACATAAAAATAAGTAGTCATTTTAAATCGGATCATATATCAAATTCATATGATTTATTTCTTGCAGTTAACTCTTCGAAAGGGTACATCCATCTAAGTATTGAACAGACTCTATCCTGTTTCATACGCAAATGGATGGGGAGATGCTCCATACAATCAAAAACTTGGAGGTAATATACGCCGCTTCTTCCACAGATAATAAATGTGAATTATCTTCAAGTCGCCTCATGTCTTCCTCCATATTACTATAGATGTAAGATCTTTAAAAAGTTATCTACCAAAGATGACTACACATTCTCTCGCAATAGTTCACTAAATGCTATTGGAATTAGCTTCTCGTGATAACACATGGCAATCATGGCTTTTCATGCCAAATAATTTGAGCTTATTCATATCAACACATCTTTGCCATGTTCAGGCATACCCGTCAAAGAAATCGGTTCTTCAACCATCTCGCACAAAAATTTTCCTACTTATCCAAAGTATAAGTAGCTTTTGGATGTTTGCTCAGGTTTCCTACTTCGTGCAACTCTACTCATCGACAAAACTCTTTAAGTCAGCCCTAGACTTCAGACATTGTCTTTTGTTTTTCCTTCAACATTCATAACAAAGATTGATGATATTATCAAAGACATTTTTTCTTCTAATATGCATGACATATAGATTATGTCGAATGAGGTTTGTGTCTAATAAGGTAAATCCCAAAAGATGCTTTTCTTCCATCCACATTCGCAACTCTTGAAATACGAGCATTAGTGACTCAAAGACGCTCTCGACACTTTCTTCAACCCTAATTGCTCAATTCCGCCTAATATTTCCTCCCTCGACCCGGACATGTGGTGCAACTTTTCACTGTTTTACCCTTCAAGAAAGAAATTTTTATTCCTTCGAAATTGATGATGTTCGGTAAGAACTTACGATGATTGTCAAAACTGACGTATGTCTTGCCCCCTTTACTCAATGTAAATGCATCTGAATCTTCCATGCAATGAGGACAAGCAAGCTTCCCTGCAGTACTCCATCCCGACAACATTGAGTATGCGGGAAAATCACTAATTGTCCACATTAGAGCAGCCTTCATTTGAAAATTCTACTTCCTCGAAATGTCATATGTACATACACCCACCTCCCACAATGTTTTCAACTCGCAATTAAAGGTTGTAAGAAAACATCCACTTTTCTCTTGATTCTTTTGCCCCGGCACAATTATAGATAAAAATCATTACACCATCTTCATGCACATCCATGGGGGCAATCAGATGGCGCCAATATAACCGCCATGAAGAATATTGTTGTCCGGATTGACCAAATGGATTAAAGCCATTAGTGGAAATACCCAGTCGAACATTTCGACTTTCAGTTGCAAAATCAGGATGAGTTTGATTGAAATGTTTCCGAGCTTCAGAGTCTGAACAATGACGCATAACAACATCTTCGTGACTCATGTCGCATGCCACCTCATATCTTCAAGCCGTGGCATTAGATGCAACAATCTCCTCGTAATCGAGGAGCCAAGGAGCAGTACATTTTTTTATAAGGAACACATTTGTTTTCGCTTATGAGATCCCACGACGGGTCTCCCCGAAACTGGATATGACAAAACTCAGAACTCTGCAAGTTCACTATCTTCACCCCAAGATATCAGGCAACCATGCAACAATGAATCTTTCAACGGGTGTAATTCAAACCCCAACTAATTTTTTTGGTGTCAGAAGCACATCATCACATTGTCCGATGGTAGTAACTCTACATCAATTGACAAATATCATCATAAGCATCGCTTCGCATAAATGGTGTCGATTTAATGTTCAACACCTCGCAAATGTCAGATAACTTTGAATGATATCTATTGCCGTGCCGTGACTTCCCGATCGGTCGCCAAAGATTTCAAATAATTTTGCAAATAAGGTTCGGTCCTCTAATGTCATTAGGATTAAAGGAAGGGCGACAGCATCAATTAGCATTATATCAAAGCATTGTATGGTCGAGGATTGACAACCACGCCTATGACTTCATCAAAATTGACATCGAAGTTCCCCAAAGATCTCCTCGATAGGCTCACCACAAAGAGATACCAAGTATGGCCAGTCACGATTAAATCCATACTTTTGCTAGATGATATCTCACGATCCGCCTTGAAAATTTCGACTCGACACTTACGATGACGTATGGACAATCGACCACCCGGCCCATCAATTCCGGGGTGACCTGAAAATTAATGAATCCTCAATGCCAATCTCTTCGAACCCATAGTTAAAGCACCATCTTTCATCCGATAATCAAATCCACTGCCGATCTGGTCTCATTTCTAAACATGGATAAATTCATAATTTAAAAAGAAAATCGCAATCGTATAGATGAATCAATCCATAATCTAAAAGAAAATCAATGCTTTAACTATTCACACAATCAAAAAAATTCACACACTACGCCAATGTATTATAGTAATGCAATATGAATATTTCATATACTAAATCACCTCAAGAAAATTTTTAAAATTTTGTATTTTTTTACCCTATGAATGTTGCTCATGAACAGCATTGTCCATGAATGTCCAAACAGCTGACCCTAAACAAGGTAATCGCCACAAAAACTGGGTTAGGTGCACAGTGCGCACACCCATAACCCAGGTCGCGCGCACACTGCACGCGCAGTGCCCATGTCGTGGGCGCCATCGGCTACAAGCACAGCCTACTTGTCGCTGCGACAACGCGACGCCAGCCAGCGCAGTCGCTAGTACGCCGGGCGTGCACTTGTCGCGACACGCCCAGCAGCCTCTACCTCTGTGCCGTGTCAGCGACATCGCTCCGTGTCACGACTCGGCTACCCCATAAAAATGACATCAAATCGGGTGTCGACACCACTGGGTGATTAACCCAAGTCGCGACCTGCACGTCGCGACACCGCTTCCGCTTCACACGTTGCCCATGTCGTGACATCAAAATGATGTCGCGACATCCCGCCTAGCCTAATCCATCGCCATCTATGTCGCTGACCGCAATGATGTCGCCGACATCAAGCCGCCAACATCGCCACCCATGTCGCGACATCAACGGCGCGGGCGACGCTCGCTTCCTCCAAAACCAGTAGCACTGTGTCGCACACCACTTCCTCGGGTCACACCACGCCCAACTAAATCCCTCCGCCTCCTATCTTCAAACTGTGTCGCGACACCAAAGGATATCGCGACACCAACTCCCTCCACCCAGCCGCCTTTGCAAAATTTTTCTTTTCTCGCTACTTCCTTTGGATGCAAGAGTCTAACCCACTGCATACATACAACTTCCAATATATTTATAAAATTATTTTATTCAATCTTCTTCGCTTTACACTGCAAACCTTAGAAAATTATTTTCTTCTCATCTTCATGACCAAATAAACTTATAAAATTTATTTTATTTTTTTATTTTTTTCTGGACCATGTTGTCCCAAAATTTTCTCAAAACTTCCCGATCTAACACTAACCAAGTAAAATTTATTACGCTTCATTTCATTACTAATAAAACCAAATAAATTTCTAAAATTTATTTCTTTTTTATTTTATTCTTTTCCAACGCTTTTACTCATCAGAAACTCCCAATATTGTTTTCCTATGTGCTAATCACTAAGCACACAAAGCTTCACAACTCATAACATGGTACATACCATTCATTAAACATTCATACAACATTTTATCAAATCACACAAAACACCAACACGGCATGTAGTGTCCTAGTTTTGTCCCGTGATTTCCTAGAGGATAATCTCATACTCTAAACTCGACATCGAACCACACCTCCCAGTGGTGATGTCCTTACACCTTAAGACTATGGCCTAAGCCCAAATCCCCCCAAGCCCTAGGTAGACATACCCAGGCTCGATACCAAGTCAGACGCCCCAAACCTCGGGGCGCGTTGATCCACCTGGCCAACCTACGGAATATAAGTGAGGCCTGCCACCCGACGCCACTTCCTCAGCAAATCAAGCAGAGTCTCCTTTGTACTGGGAGCTCTACCCAAATACAAAGACTCAGATAAACCTCGGTCCCAAATGGCCCAATATATGCAATATATATCCATGGCCACTGGGCCCATAACAAGACTAATATGCATATCCAAACTATATCCAATAGTTTCAAGAGTTAATAAACTACTTATACAATACATATATTAAACTGGGTGAGTTCTAATACATGTAAACATCAACAAAGCCACATTCCTAGCTTTCTAGCGCTCACCCTCAGATCGAGCCATCTCACGACGCCCTCACTGTGAAAAGGGGATCCCACGACTCTGGCAGAGCTAAAGCTCAAAAGAGGAGAATCGCCCAAGTGGGCTTCTCACCACCAAGTCAGCAGCAAGAATGCTCCAAATTAAACACATTCAAGCAAATGCATGATCCCACTTGAATGTCTACATGACCAACTCCTGCATCCCAGTCCTCACTCGACTCCCTCTCACACTCGCCTGCCTCGTATGGCACAGCTTTAATGAAGTGACAACCCTCGATGTATATATCAATCGGGCAACCGACGATTGATATTTTTGTGGTGTCGGACTTACCCTCCGATCACTTAATAATTTTTTATACCTCCGAACCATTTTTCCTTCAGATCATCTCATGCACTAACTCCTAAAGTCCTGTGGATTGTCGTTAAGATATTGACATGTGTGCCAATCCCACTACAGTTTGATCCACACGAAATATATAAACACGCATATATTTACAAACAACCAATTCACACAATCATGTCACAGTTCACTCATTCACACATCAAAATTAGCTCACTAAGCAATGATTTCCGCACCCAAAGAATTTAATTTAAATCACTCGACCAACACGTATTTTCACAAAAATATATATTTTTAGAACACTGTTTCGGGAATAGTGAAACCTCAGTTTACTATTCTAAAATCACAAACACCTGCTCACTTAGTGAACTCCGACTTCGCCATTTCCGCCCTATACATACCAAAGACAAATTTATACATAAATCAACACAATATCAACTCCAAACTCGCCTTTACGTGGGATCAGACAGAAACGGCCTAAGCTTAAAACAACACTCCGTCCCATGTTTTCGGGACCGATCCAACGGCTCATCACTCATTCAACCGAAACATTAAGAAACACTTAACGGTAGCAAAAACCCGGGCAAGTGGTAAAATCCCACTCGAGTTTGTTAAACTCACAAATTCAGTCCACGCGTAGCCGCTTCCGCGTAGAACGCTTTTCTTCGTCGCTGAAATTAACTATCCGACCGTCGATCTTATAAGACCTTCTCTCTCTAAAAGTTCTCTCAAATAAATGGCGCCACTGCACTTCCAAAATGAAAGTCTCTCGTTTTTCTATTTGACTTAATGAGGAAGAAGACTATTCCCTATTTCGGCCCTTCTTACGACTTAATCAAATTCTAACTACCATTACGCCTCTTTACCGTATTTGGATATTCTATGACTACTCGTCATTCATTTTCATAATTTCTCTACCATACCACTTACGGCATTACGAGTAATGTTATATGTGACTTCTCGTCGCCGAAACGCTTTACCAAGACCAAACGAATACGCCGAAAAACGCCGCCGACCTAACCGTCTTTAAAAATTACGAAATTTTACGCATAACTAGATTTCATGGTGACGATTCCAACGGTGCACCGCTTCATCATCTCAGATCTAGAGTAAATTACCACGGATTTTTTAACCGAATTACCATTTTGTAATCAAAATTACGATTTTGCCTCTTATTCCAAATTACCCTGTCTTACAAATACAAAATGCATCAAAATTGAGATTATATCAAAAGAAGAAGAACAACATACTCAACAAATAAATCATCAACCGTGTCGCAGTGAGACATCCACGCATTCCGTGAACAACCCAAATCGGGTGTCGCGACGCATTACAGAGCTATAAGCAAAACATGCGACTTTGACAAAACAAGAAAATGACGGTGAACAGACGGTGGTGACCTAAGATGATCATGATGGATAGTGGTAATGCATGATGGGGCGGCAATGATGGCTGGTACCATCGATTGAAACTGGGCCGGGAATTTAGGCTATCGTTTCAAAAAAATTGAAGAGAATAATAAGGTTTCAGGTTTAGGTTAAAGTGACTTAGGGATTTCAAGAAAAAAATAAAATAAAGTGACTTAGTAGCTCAAACGACGAGTTAAAGGTCTAAAATAAACAGGCATTGTTTCTAAAATGCACGATACCAGTTATATTAAAAATATAAACATGGTCTATGGCATGTTGTATAATTATTTCTATTTATATTTTGTAAATAGAAATAATATGGTCTATAGAAAATTTTACATTTTGTAATAAATATTTATTTTTAAAATATTTTCTATTTTATATTTTATATATGTTTTATTGTTATTATTTTCATATTTATTATATTATATAATTATTATTTTATAAATAATTGTTCACAAAAAAATAACTACTAACTATTATAATACATTACACAAAAGTTAGTACAATTTGCTTCCGTTGTAACAAAAACAAAGTTAGCAACCAAATTTTTAAATGATTAATTCAATAAATAATATTTTTAAATTCTTTATTAAAAGTTCCATTAATTGTAAGGAAAAAATACATAAATTATATGAGAAAAATAATATTAATATATAAACTAAAATAGTTTAAAAATATTAATTATCTGAACATTTTATCATGCTATTCTTGAATCAAAGCAATATTCATAAAAATATAAATAGCTAAACATTTGCTAAATTTAGCGACAGATTCATTTTTAGTTAAAATACTGAAAGTTCTATACCGATTTTAATCGATAATCCATCGCTAATATAACGACAGAACTGATAATCCGTCGCTAATATAACAGCGAACCGAGTAATCCGCTACTACCTAATAGTCGCCTAACTTCGCTTTAATTACACAAATATTATCCGCTTCAGAACTGTCAAGTAATATAACGATTTTAACCATAATCCGCCTCTATCTAATAGCTCCCGCCAACTTCCCCGCCTTATTTTGGCGACGGAATATTATCCGCCGTAAATCGTCGCCAAGTCGGGCTTCACGCTTAATCCGTCATTTAATTTCTAACCCGATATAACTGGTCATAAAATCCATCACTAAATCGGCTGTTTTTTGTAGTGTTAGTTATCGTTTTATTTAAATTTTCATTTTCAAAAGTGTCGCGACCCGAATCCCCGACTTGACCCGATTGGTGGATCCAAGCCGAGCCCTATTTTTACTCGACATTTTCAATTATCTCTCAAAACATTTGCTTGGTTTTATTAAATTTCATTTCAAAGTGTGCGACGAATCCCGACTTGACCCAGATTGGTGGATGGCCCGGGCAGGTTTATAGATGTTTCAATTATCTTCTCAAAACATTTGCTTGGTTTTTTTTTCCATTATAGACTTTTTAATTACGCGGAAACACTTCATTTAGGGCAAGCCCATAAGCAATTCCTGATTAGCAAAATGCATTTTACGAATAATGCCTTTATATCACTTATATACTCATGCTATTCATTTTCGCATGCTTTCATTTTACACATCATTTATCACATCACAACATGCATTTTCAATGCAATAATTCAATTCACAGTCAATTCATGAGATTTAAGCATATTCATAACAAAAATCCCATTACACTCGTCATTGTTGGTTATTTCACCTTGACTATTCAATTCACAATTTAAATGATTAGTTTGATGAATCATGTAATATTATCATTGATGTGTGGCACATACATTTAACAATTCTATCTCCATCACCCGGATGTCGTTTGGTGCATCCCGGAAACCGTGGTATCGCTTATTCCGGTCTCCCATCGCAGCGGATGCGTTGGTTTATCGAACGTGGTATCGGTCGTTAAATGCCATACGCCATCAAGGCGGATCCGATTAGTGCATCAGCCAGTGGTTATTCAATATACGCCATCGCGGATGCGTTGGTGCATCCGCCAAGTGGACGTGGATAATTTAAAGTGCGCCGTGTGATGCCGTTAGTGCATCGTCCGGCGATTCCATTCGATATATCATTCAATTCGCGTTCTGGCCGGATCAGTTCAATGATCCGTCTTTATTATTATTCACGTTGATTATTCGGTTTCGAATATCATTTCGATTTCATATTCCTCATATTCACATTTATGACGGATTCCGTTTGATGAATCCCGTCCTTAATATCATTCACATTCATTTGGTTTTCAAATATCACATTTCAATTCCATATTCACTTTCGTATTATCTTTTCAAAGATATACTCAATCACATACTCATTCATGTGATCATTTATATATACTCATTCATATACTCATTCACGTATACTCATTCACGTATACTCATTCATGTATACTTATTCATATATTCTTGTCCCTCAATGAATCTATTTTACTTAGTGGAATCAGTAATCGGATCATCGAAATAAAGTTATGGCATTTCATGCCAACTAGTCAATTCTGGAATTACATTAAGGGACAGTTTGCATTACTCATTTTCAGGATTCTAACTGCATGTTTGACACTGTATCACTGTACTCTTTTTAAAGCTAAGGTGCTAAGGGTTCTGTCAGCTAGATCACCCAATTCGAACATCGAGGCTTCCGGGATTACGTCCTAGACACTCGGGACTCCTCTATGTTCAAAGCGTCAGAATTTGACTTGAACAACAGCCCCACTGAGTGAATTTTGGGCCACTTAGAGTCAGAATTTGAAGAATCTCTATTTCTTTATTTTTTGATTTTCCTTGAAGTTTATTTTAATTGGCCCTTGAATCACTCGAATCGGATAAGAAATGAGGAAGTTATGAATGAATACTTGGTCGAAATTGGGGAAGAGCGAATACGGTGTGCTGGGGTACCGTCTAACATGTCTGGGGTACGCGGCTAAATGGCCAAGGCAGTGTGCCAGAGTACGGGTTCGGGGTGTACCCGGTACATGTCATAAAGTACCCGAGAATGTGTGTTTTTCACCCATTTTCCATATTTTGATACCCAAATCAACTCTTAAGCTTCAAACACACATCAAAACCATTCCATATATCTCTTGTAAACTATTTTCTACTCAATTCCTCTTTCATTCTATCTACCATCCCATCATAAATGCTCACGTTACTCTAACTCAGTTGTTACCACAATAATCATAAAGGTTCATTAGGGTTTGTTCTAAACCCTAACTTTGTTTACCACAATTTAACCATGAATCCGACTAAAATGAAGTTCATACCCATCTTATGCCATATGGGGTTTACCCACCTTACTCCATAATTTTTGGGTTAAGATGAAACCCCCCAGCAAACTACAGGTTTGGGTGAATAATAATCATGCAAACCAAAGATCCTTACTCAAATTTTGTAGTTCCATACCTTTTAACCTTGCTTGAACCTGCTGCTTCTCTTAACTGCTCTTCTTAGCCTCTTCCTCTTCTTCTTCTTCTTCTCTCTTTCTCTCTTCTCTCCCTACGGTTTTGTTCTCCCCAAATGAGACCAATTTTGGTCTTAAATCAATGTTTGCTAAGGCCATGTTTGGCCAAGTAAAAAATCATTTTTACTTTAAGTTTCATAATTGCATCTTGGTCCCCGTTTCTCTTCTATTTCTATTCCATCTTTCTCTGTTGCCTTGAATCATAACTTCTTCTAAATTCTAGTTTGGCATATTATCTTTTGGCTTTATTACCCTTAGGTCCTCAGTGAAATTGGCCACTTTACCCTTGTCTCTAATATTGATTCAGGTTCTGTTTATTTACGAAGATCGTATTTAGTTTATAATATCTACTAATAGTGGCTTGGTAGGGTATATTTGAATATTACAAATGCAATTACTAATTACTAAGGCAATGAACAAAAAAACACGTACAAGAATGATGTCTCATTTACTTAATATGGTACACAAGTCTTTTATAATCTAAGAAACAAACATTCGTACATAAGTCTTATACAAAGCAACTACAAACATGACAAGAAAATTGCCTTACGAAAAAAAAATGAGTTAATTCACATCTTTCACTAAACTTGATTTCTATTATTACAAGAGCGCCTACTGTGACCCGATTGTTTGCACAACCCACATGTGATAGTAGTTTTCCCCTCCATGACGTCCATTTCATTATGTAAATACATTGATTTAAGACATCCATTGCATATCACGTTCATTGACTCTGGAAGTCTGATACGTAGGACCATCATAAAGGCCACTCATCTTTATTGAATATGGGATAAACAAGCTTGCAGTATCATAGTGCTCTGTGTAGTAGCCTTTAACAAATAATTGAAAATCATCACATTAATCTTTGACGTGTTTGCTATGATATAGCTCGTAAATCCATATATCATTGTCTTCTTACGCATGTGCATTTCTAGTCGCTAATGAGTTGAAGCGTGTTCGACCAACTCCTTGACTTGACATGTCGTCTTTGGATGTATTCGTGAAAAAATTTCCATTGATTCGATATAACACACGGGCCTTAATCGAGCATCAGCAAAATTGCTCATTCGATGTGATATGTTAACTGGAGTGGGTAGGACAACGACAATTGAATTTTTAAAAAATGATGAAGTTGCTATTCAGGACGACGACAATGGCTTTAAAAACAAACTCTGGTTCTAGAGTTTGTAGCGACAAACTCACAGTTACGAGTTTGTTGTTTATGATATTGTTTTTCCTCCCGACTTTTAGGTCATAACCGTTTTAACTTAGATTTTGGCGTGTGAGGTGTCGTTCGAAAGCTCTTTGAATGTAGAATGCAATCATGGGTGGATTTGAACCATTTGATCTTCCAAATGGTACAGAAAAATTCATCTTCCCAATGACGCGCTTTGAGACACTTTGTTGACTCTCCTTTTGGAAACATGTTACTCATTTCTTGCCAAACACTTGCTTTCCATAAAGAGTCCTACAAAACCAAGTTTGGAAGAAATGTTATGAGTTTTACATGAATATGGATATAAAATTGATAATAGTTCTTTCTTAATTCTTAAGTAAGAAAAAAATGATGTGAGATAACGATCAAAATATTCATATTTCTCTAATTATCTTTCTTTAAAAAAAATTATTTTAAAAATTTTATTACAATCTGATGATAACATATTGAGTTAAATTTTCATAAATTATATTAATAATTTATTTTAGTAAATCATATTAATTTATCCTTATCTTTGTTCGAACCCTTGTTAATTTTATCAAATCTTATAACTTTATTTTGTGGCGCTGACTTGGCACTCGGTGTGGCGAGGAATTATCATTTTTTCTTGTTTACTATAAACATAAACTTTAGCTTGTTCATTCATATAATGTTAAACATTTAACTTGTACTATATTACGTAGCGTGATTAAATATATGCAAACATATGATGTTTAACATTTACAATATTTATATTGTTTACAAAAGCAAATATACAAAATAGACCATAGAGGCTTTCAGTGGACACCTAGTATTGTGTTGACCTTTGTTGTTGATGCGGATTGTCCGGGCTTCTAGTTCCTTCTTCTGTACTTACACGGATGAAACACCCGTGCTAAGCTTATAGCTTAGTGGGAATAAATACATATAGACAACCTCTAATCAAAGTCATCACACTTTAGACAATTGCATATAACTTCAACATTCATTTACATATACACATGCTTATTCATGTTTTGAATATATAATTTATAGATATGCTTCTACATATATCATACTTATTCGTCTTATCATGTTTCATTCCATATCATCTTTCATTTACGTTTTTGTTCTTGTACTTATCAATGTTTACATATCATCACATAGCAATGCTATGCTTCTCATATCATGACATGTCATTTACATATTCTTGTCATTTATCTTATGTTTCATGCCTGCAAATACCTTAGAAGTGGATACGAGAAAAATGTATACTAGAAGGTACAATCAACTAATACGAAGACAGTGATCTCTATCTAATATGACAGGCTATAATTGTGGCCTTTAACGGCTTGCCGGTGTCGGCGAGGGTGTCATTTTTTGTTTTAAACTTATAAACTTTAAGTTTGTTCATTCATATCATGTTAAGCATTTAACTTGTCTTATATTAATGTGGCCGGATTACAAAGATGCAAGCTCCATATGGAAGTGTTCAACATTCTGATATTCACATTGTTTACAAAAAACAAAACATCCTCTGAAAATGGAGCAGGTCTTTAGTGAGCACCTAGTAGTGTGTTAGCCTTGTTCTTGATGTGAATTAATGGGACTTCGTTTGTGTGCTTCTCTTGTACCTACACGGATGAAACACCCGTGCTAAGCTAAGGGTCATCACACTTCTATACACATGCATACACATATAACATCTCATATCATTTAAATATGCTTATACATATTTCATATTTACTTATCATACCATGTTTCATTTCTTATCATTTTACACTTTTCTTCATGTTCTTGTCACAATATACATGTCATCATAAGCGGTGCTAATAACACGTTAGCATCATATCATATCATTTCATATGTCATATTCAAGTCATTTGTTTTATGTTTCATGCTTGCATAAACCTTAGAAGTGGATAAAGGAAACTATAAGGGCTCAAAGGCGTTGTACTCATTGTACGAAACAGTGGTCTATAAGGGCCCGAAGGCGTTGTTATCATTGTGTGAGATAATGACATATAAGGGGCAGAAGCGTAATGACCCAAGCGAGGCGGTGATCGGTATCTTTGCAAACTTGTTTTTCCCTAATAGGCATGCCCATCTATCCCTCTACCAGGTTCTAAGCAAACAATCATGTGTATTTTATTGTCAGTACATATCTCATATTCCCGAATAGTTATTGTCATCCAGTAATCATATGCGATATTTACAATCATTTATTCATATCTTTGCATTTTTCATATTTCATTATATGCATGAATAACTATGGTTACCATGCATGCTTATGAGCTATTTACTATCATTCCAATTTCATCAAGATATATATAGATGGATTCTAGACTCAAAGGGCTTTCCATAGAGTCCAAGAACATCTGAAACGGAGTTCGGACGAAGAAGTTATGACCCTCCGAAGTTGGAGGTCACACATGAATAGTCAATCCTAGCCGACCAGTCCTAGCCGGTCAACAGTCCTAGAAAAACCTAGATTTCAGCAAGGTTATGTTCACTCACTATCCTTCAAAGGCATATGGTTGGAATCTTGATTCAATGGGCTTTCCATAGAGTCCAGAGCACCCAAAATGGAGTACGGACGAAAAAGTTATGGTCATCCGAAGTTGAAGGCCTCACCTAGCCGAGCTAACCTGGCCGAGCTTACTTGGCCGAGCTGACCTAGCCAAGTTGACCTAGCCGAGCTGACTTAGCCGAGCTGACTTGGCCGATTAGACTATTCAGGATAAAAGGACCATAACTTGGGATACAGAGGTCCGAATGGAGAAATTCAAAAGCCTAACATCAAGTTTACTGATGTGGCTACAATTTACACAGGACTTACTGCAAATTCCCTTTATTTACCACCCAAAAACCAGTTCTAAGGTCTGGTTAATCGTATGATAAAAAATAGGAGTAATTTCCTTGGTTCAAATTGCAGCCGGTTGTTTCCTTTGGGGCCAAGACACAATAATACCATTATTCATTTTATGCACCTATTAATGGAACATAAGGACACTTGATGCAAACCCAGGCCCGAGCGTCGAAACGAGTCCGGAAGTTCTGCTGAGTCCCGAGAAGTCTTGGGGCGGTTCGCTGCAACCACTCACGGCCTCCCACCCTGACCCATGCCATTTGAATGACCCTTAGACGAGTTAAACCAAGTAGAAGAAAACCCCACACCTCTTAGGTTTGTGAGGAAACTCCCAAACTTGGTCTCTATCTGAAGCCCCTTGTCATGAGGATGAACTCTTCCTCTTGCTCTGCCTGAAACCGCCGGTCCGATCGCCGGGAAACTTAGAGAGAAGGTGGAGTCTCTCTCTCTACAACTCTCTCTTTCCCTTCCTTTTCTTTCTTTCTCCTTTTTCTTTTTCTTATGGATCACTTATGTCGTATTTTCAAGGGAAACTTCCTCCCCTTTCCTACATGCCACATGCCTTTTCCTTGATTTTTCTTGATTTTCTTGATTTTTTATTCCCTCTCTCTACCTATTTTGCTCCCAAGATAAGACGAACTTGGTCTTATCCACTTTATTTTAATTTTCTGCAATTACCATTGGGTCCTCGGATTACATTCTATTTGCACCATACTTATGGTATTTCTATAATAGCATATCCTCTTCTTATATTATGACTTTTGTATCCTATTTTGACAAATTACAAATTTACCCTTGCTTATTTTCGGGTTTCTCAGTTTTATTTCTCGAAAATTCTGATTTAACTTATATTACATCCTAAACATGTTATAAAACTGTTAGGGCATATTTGAAATTATTCTGATAATGATCAAGCGGGATCATGTCATTGACCTAAACGGGGCCTCGATATTTGTAAACTGTATGCTGCAGCAACTGTATCCTTATAGGCATGCCTATCTATCCAACTATACGGTCATAAGCAGACAATCAATTTTATTATGTTTTCTTAACAATCTTTCAAGTATTAGAAAAAGATATCTCATATATATGAGTAACATTGATATCATGTATATTTATAAGATATTCATTATCAAATAATCTCTTATAAACATTTAACTGTATTTTTTCATATAACAAAATATTTATATAACCTTTATACAATTTCAATTTCCATAACCAATTCTGCCTGAACAATTCGAGGCAGTTCCTAAGTCCATTTTCAACTACAATTTTGACCCTATAAGTGGGATTGTTAGAGAAAGTGATCTTCTACCGCAATATACCCTTATGTCTTAAGTTTCTTGGTTCAAAAATCATATCATTTGGACTTTTAATTTTGGAGATATGGTACAGCATTCATTTGTTCCCTAGAAATTTCTGAACAAAATCTGGAATTGTGTCTATATTTGAAAATTTTACGGGAACATTAGAACACTCAATTTGATCATACTTTCCTCATGAAAGTTGTTCTCCCAGGATGTCTAGTTTGTCTGAAATTTGAATCATCTCATTTGGATGAGTATAACTTCAGTTATGATTTGAACAAATAGGAATTACTCCGGTTAGGAGATTAAAGGCAGTTCGGGGACGAATTGTTCCCTTACTTTAACAAATTTTAAAGGTGCAATGAGGTCCAAAATTTGAATATACTTATTTGGAAGATTTGTTCTCCTAGAAGTCTAGTTATCAAACATTTTGAATCCTCAATTTGGATGAGTGAAACTAAGTGTGGCTTAAATACCAGAATTGTTCCAAGCCAAAAGCGTATCATAAATGAACGAGAATTGACCTGAAAGCAGGCCTCACTTTGAATTTACGGGTGTGGGATCAAATTTGAATGCTTATTTAGGAGATTTGTTCTTCCTAGATGTCTAGTTTACCGAGAGAGTTTGAATCACTCAATTTAGGATGAGTGATGGCTAATTTATAGTTAAAGAACAAAACATGGAGTGTAAAAAAGAACTGACATCTCCCTAAACCTTAACCTTTTTCTCTATACAAATTTTCCTCCATTGAGGACCGTAAACCAAACAAGGATTCTACACAAAAGAATTATTCAAACCTCTAAACTAGTATCCATACAAATCCTAACAATTCCATACAAAAGTTCCAAACATTCCATACCTTAATTTCTTCTTCTTCTCTTCTCTTTTTCTTCTTCTTCTTCTCTTCTTCTCTTCTTCTCTTCTCTTCTCCTTCCGGTTTGCCCTAGCCTTCATCCAATAAATGAGATATTTTGGCTTCATTCTCCTTTTTAAGTTAAGGCTTTGGTTACACTAAAAACCCATTTGCTTTTTTTTTTCCCATTTTTTGTTATTTGGTCCTTCGTCTACCATTATTTACACCTCAATTTATCCATATTTCCACTTTAGCCTATAATCTTCTTATCATATGACCTTTGGGTCCGGAATTGGTAAATTACTAATTTACCCTTGACCCTTAGATAATTCCGGATTTTGCTTATTTTATTTTTAGTATTGTTTTATTCCGGAAAAATATATATTTACTTTTATTATACCCAAAACAGGTTATAAAACTGTCATAATATAATTTGGGGTGTTACATTATTATTCTCATTTCAATAATTTTTAAATAAGTTGATGTCAAAATTAATAATAATACTTTTTAAAAAGTTTTGTATTTTCCAATATTTAAAGATAATTATAAAATTAATAAAATTACAATGATAGTAATTCTTTTAAAAAAAGATTCATGAAAATATAAAAAACAATTTTAAAGAATAATATAAAATAAAATGACAATATAATTTAAATTAAATAATTTTTAATAATTAATATCAAATATAAAAAAATTTAATCAGAATAAACTAATTTTTAAGAATATGAGTTATTTAAAGGGTGAAGTAAATAGTACTAATAGGTGAATCAAGTGGCTTTAATAATTTATATTTGATTTTAAATATTCTCGTTTCAATAATTTTAAAATAATTTGATGTAAAAAGAAATATGTAAAATGATTTTAAAATAGTTTTGTTTTTAAATCAGTACCCCAGATATCAAACATTATCTTTCAAGTAATCATTATAATTTCATATAGATTTGAAGAATTTTTTTCTGCAAATGATCGTCATTTATCATGACAGAGCAATTGAATTTTAAAAAATTGATGGTAGTTGTTCGGGATAGCGTGATGACTTTAAAAAAATTAATGGCCCAGATGTTCGGATAATGACATCATTCATGTTATTGACATGTGGCGGCTTATTTAGATTAGGCCCGATAGTTTAATACAAACTATATTTGTAATTTTTTTTAAATAGTATTTTAATCAAAACTCTAATATGAGAGGTGGTGATATTTGAGGTTTGGGAAATTATAGTGGACTTGTTTGTATGAGGTGGGGGCGTTTCAGAGAGGTGGTATTTGAGTTTTGGAGAGAAAGTATAGTGGACTTTAATTACAGCATGAGGTGGGAGGAAATTTCCAGAGAGGTGATATTTTTAGGCCCTCCTTATGAGAAGATGGAAGAGTTGGTATCTTAATGAGAGATTAGATCTCTTGCCCATTAGTTGATCTTTGAGTCCCATAGTGAACTTCTTTTCTTAGTCTGTGAAAATTAGGACGATAACATTCTACTCTTGGAGTGGACCAGGTCAACTTCGTTAGAGTTCATTAGACAAAAACCGGACATTACATGTCTGACTCCCTTCAAAACGAAGTCCGCTCCATTTAGACATGTATCAATATGGCCGTTTCCTTGGCTGTCAATCGTCCTCAGACAGCACCCGAAGCGCTTCTGCTCCTTCAAGGAAGCTCTACCTTGGAGCATTGGAGAGAGAAGAGATCCACCGTCACCGTTCTCCCCTCCAATCCAAAAACACAGCCCTCAAAATATTGGATGATTTGGCCGCCACCCCCTTTGTACTGACAAATCTTGGGCTGAGGCTTCGCTGCATTTTGTCATGCCAAAGTTCAAGATAGACGAGAATACCTTTGACCCCTTTGATCACTTAATGCACTACCAGTAGGTCATGACCTTGCAAAACAATAATGATGCCTTGTTATGTAAAGTGTTCCCCTCTAGCCTCTCGGGGCCAGCTTGTCATGGTTTCATCGCATGCCATTCTCTTTTGTCACATTATTCAAAGAACTGTTGGAAAGGTTCATGGCACGCTACATGTGTTTGGTAAGGTCGAAAGCTTAACATTGCTAGCTGGTTTCACGTAAAAATGAAAAGAGAGGAGACGATTCGAGAGTTCCTGAAGCGCTTCAATGCGGTCCTCTAGTTTGATCTGGTCAACATCGAGTTGATTATGCGCTGCCGTAAAGAGGTAATTTATCAAACAGTTTTTTGCTTCCCTATCATTAGAGCCACTTTGGTTCACCAATGACCTTTTTTCAATGTGCCACCAATACGCCATATTGGAGGATGAAGTGGTCGCCACCTTGAACACACTCTCATAGCGGCCGAGAATAGCCACTTGATGCACGTTAGTCCGACCTCGCCCCGTAGGGAAGGAAACTGCCCGTGATCATAGAAACACAATTGAACATAACTTCAAATGATTATAGTAGGAATCGAGATTACCGATCCTTAGATGAGCGACAGTCCCGAAGGGACGATAATTGGAAGCCATACCGAGAATGAGAGGCCCATACCCAATTCTTGTTGTCTCCGTCGCAACTCCTGCCTTTTATTCAAACAATAGAGGGTTCATTTGGCCAAGACCGATGTGAGCCGATGCGGATGGTAGAGACCGAACCAAGTATTGTGACTACCACCGCTGAGTATGGACATATAACTGACCATTGTCGACACTTTGCCTATTTGCTCGAAACTCTAGTAAAAATGACATCTCGGGCAATACGTGCCTGCTTCTGACTCTAGTAACCGTAACAAGGAAACAGAGTTGGTTGTGGTATCCGTGGACACAAAGCCGATTAAAGGGACAGTCTTGACCGACCGCTATCGACCCCGGGAAAGCAGCAGCCCACGCCCAAAACGGTAGTCGCTGGAATTCAATACATTTTATCGCTAGCAGCATCTTACCCATAGATGGCCTTATCACCTTATCCGAAACCGCCCATAGGTAGGTTGTCAAACCCCATGAAGATGCCCTAGTCTTGACCTCCTTGAGACGGGTGTTTAAGGTGCGCAGAACTGTGACCTTAGGAGTGCTGCAAACTTCTTGTGTATTTTCCTGCCCTTCTGCAGATGGTTATCCAGTCATGACAAGATTTTGACTAGTTTAATAGTTCGCAGAACCAATCTCACCCTGGAAGAAGTGACTTCTTTCCTAGACATCCTTAGGAAGCATGCAGACGTCTTTGCCTGGTCACATAGTCATATGATCAGAGTTGATCCCTGCCTCGCCCAGCATCAGTTGAATGTCCGCCTGTTATGTCCTCCTGTAAAGCAGATAATGAGACGTTTTCACACCCTCAGCGACAATAAGTTTTTAAAGAGGAGGTCGCCGGGCTCTTACAGGCTGGATTCATAAGAGAAGTCTAATACCCTGATTGGCTCACAAATATGGTTGTTGTGTCTAAGAAAAACGGAAAATGGAGAGTTCGGATGGGTGGCCTCGCTTTCCAAGGCAGTGTCCCCGGGTTCGAAGCCCTCGTCACCTACCCATGAATTTCTCAAGGCCTTACCCGACGCCCATTGGCAGAGGTGGTATTTATGGCACCCGAGCATTAGTCGGCGCGCACAGAGTTCCCGCCCCTACACCTCAAGTATCAAAAAAAAAATGGAGAGTTCGCTATGATTATTCGGGATCTTAATATTGTCTGCCTTTAGACTCATCATACTTCTACGACTAGATAGTCGACGCAACTAAGGGACACGAACCGGCTTCCTTCATGAGCGCTATTCCAGCTTACAACCGTGATCCCCATATTCCCGCCTTAACTCAGTAAAAAATGACGCTCATCACTCTAGAAGGGATGTATTGTTATAAGGTTATGCCTTCGGCCTAAAGAACAAGAGCCACTTACCAACTGGATGAGATGGCCCGTCTTGAGCCGTTGTTGGGAAAGTCTATGGAGATTTCATTGATGACATGTTAGTGGAGTCAGAAATCAAGGGAATCATATCCATGATCTTGAACAAGCGCTTTTGCATTGATGGTGCTACCAATTATGTCTAAACCGCCAAGTGTGCCTTCGCTAGTTCGCATAAGTTTTCGGGCCTCCTCGTGTCTCGACGATGAATAGAAATATGCTCGGAACTGGCTCGATTCATGCTCAAGACCCCTTCACTGACTTCACGCAAGCAAGTACAATCTCTGACGGACAGATTAGCTACGGAGCTTACATATCGTTGTCATCCACCCTTTGCCATTGAAAGGAGCAAGTTTTTTAGGTGGAACGAGGATTGTGCACATGCACTCAAAGCGATCAAGGCATACTTCGCCTTCCTTTCTATTTTGAGCCAGTTGGACCCCGCTGAAGATCTATACCTGCATTTGGCGGCCTCCTCCTCCTTTTTTAGCGCAACCTTGGTGAAACAAGACATAAATGGGTATCAGCGTCCCGTCTACTTCATCAACAAAACTTTGGTTGATGTAGAGACTCGATACAGTTCAGTGGAAATGCACCTTGCTCACGAGAGTAGCTGCTAAAAGTTCCGACCCTACTTTCAAGTCCACTAAGTCACAGTGTTAACAACAAATCTGTTTATAAAAGAAACTTAAAAAAATTTTAAGTTAGAAAACTGTTGTTGTCAAGATGGATCGCCCAAACACACAAGACTATACCAGAAATAAAAAGCCTACTTCCTCACTTTTCAACCACAGACATCCGCCCTTTGAAGGGAATAACTTGAAAACGAAGGAATCAGATTATAACACAATGCATGAAGAATATTTCAATTGATACAAACTGTTACACGATCCCACAATATCATGTATCAAATTAGCAATATACACTTTATCTGTTGGGTACCAAATTAGATCTGTTAGGGCACCACCTATAAATAGGTACCTCCCACTCCATTTCACACACCTCAAGCTCTCTCACTTTCTCACTGTCTCACACACACACACTCTCTCTCTCTATGCCTAGAGGTATCCAACTATGGTGTCGATCAAAGATAACAACATGTTTTTGGTAGGTCATGGCGGTCAATGTGTCAAGTCGTGCCGCGTCGTAAGTCATGCTAGTGGGCTATGCTAATGGGTTATGACAGTGGGTTTTTATTTTTTCAAAAAATATTAATTTATAAGTAAATCTATTTTATTTTTCATTATATAAATATTAGTTTTTATTATTAAAGACATAAAAGATAATATTTAATTTAGCTTTTTAATAAAATAAAAATAATTAAATATTGAATATAAAATAAAATTAATAAACTATTTTATTCAATATTTCAATAATTTACATGAAAAAGGAATGAGAACAAAAGTGAGAATTGCATCACTAGAGCTCAATATACTTCAATTAGGTTGGTACCTACCCAACTATCAACCACATACATTATTTATTTTTAAAAATAAATTACATCTCATAAGAACAAAAAGTGAGAATTGCATCACTATAGTTTGAGTACATCCCAACTAGTTTGACACCTAACCAACAATCAATCATATGCATTACTTACTTTTAAAAATAAATTACATCTCATAAATCTAAAATAAACATATTACATAAAATTCTGAAAATTTTGTCTTCATGTAAAAACTTGTTCATCTTTAATTTTCATCATCAGTCTCAAAATAATCTTGTTATAAGTTGAGATCCAACTTCTCAAGCGTTCTTGCATATTCATCTTCTTCTTTTTGAAGTCTAAAGTGTGCATCTTCCCAATCCTTCAAACATGTTAAAACTTCAAGTATCTCGTCTGAAAGTCTTGTATTTCATTCTCCAAGTATATTTGCTGCAATATAAAGATCATTATAGAGTTAAATGTTTTACCCCTCAAATTAGTCGTTATATAGTTATTGGGAGGGACATTTTAGAAATTTGATAAAGAAAAATAACAAAATTCAAATCATTTGTCAATGAGCTTTATGGGCTGGCACGATAGGCTGATAGGCCGGCATAGCGGCACGATGGACCATTTCCATAGACACAACACGACACGATATTTTAATGGGTCGGCCCACATGCCAAAATGGTCGGCACGACCCAATGGACACCTCTATCTATGCCTCCACACCAAGTAGTAGTTCTTCTATATATATATATATATATATATATATATATATATATATATATATATATATATATATATATATATATATATATATATATATATTTAGATCAGTTAAAATATAATATCTTTTCTCTACTAAAATTAGTAGTCTCTCTTTCAATAGTAGCAACTAGCATTTTCCTTAGAGGAATATTTTGAAGTTCTAGTTGTGTACTAAGACTGTTAAGGAAAAATTTAATCCAGATCGTGGTTGTTGAATCTAAAGTAAAAAGTCAATTTTCTATCGCACTGGGTTACAAACTCGAAGGAGGGTGACCTTCTTAAGGACACAAATAACCACATCTCTTGGCCATCTAACCATATAAGTTCATCTACATTTTGTTTCTTGTTTGTCTTTTTTTTGGGCAAGTCAAAAATTCTAACCTTTTACACATACTTAAAGAACTTCGTGGTATCGTAGCGTATGATAGTGTGTGGTAACTTATATATATGTGGTTAAAACATGTCTAGAAAAGTTATGTCAAAAGGTGATAAGAGCTTAAGGCAAATGAGTTTTTAGCGGGACATTGTTATCCCTTTATTGACTTGGGACCTTTCTAGTATTTAACACGCATTACCTAATACTATCTTCGGGTTGTCGTCACCCAAAAGCCAAAACCATCACCAAATCTCCTTAATTTATTCAGAGTAGATAATGTTAGTAGAGATTTCTTTTGAAATCGAATTTAGAATCCATGAAAGGACCATATTATTTTTGCGGATCCGTGAAGTAAGAAGATTAATATTGGTACCTTACAGCTTTGGAATTGATCAATTGCTAAATCCAATTTTGTTCTTGATGGAGAGTGCAATCATCATAGCTTTATTATAGATTTCAATGAGAGCCGATGGTTGGATCAATCCATCTAAGATTCGAATTGATGGAGGAAGTAGGGGTTTGAAGGATCACCAATGATTGAATGGCTTGCTGAGTTATGATGTAAGGTCTCAGAGAGAAAGGATGTCATGTCTAATTGAGATTTGAACAGGCAGATGTTAATTGTCTTTGTCAACGGGAGACAGGGACGAGCAGAGGAATTTAAGAGACAATCAAAGTTTGCTTTGATACCATATCAAGCTATCTGTTCTGCTTGGTATCACATTAAGTTGGATAAACAAAGCACCTCTTTATTATGTTTTTTGATTAAATGGTTGATAAGAGCTTATTGATGTAGCTCAGCTACAAAGAATAATAAAATTGAAAGAAAACGAATAAAATAAACAGAACAAAATTTTCAAGTTTCCAAAAACAATAACATAAGGTGCTATTTATAGGCTCCAACAAAAAACCATAATAGATAAATCCAAAAAGTACGAATAAATAAATAACTAATAATAATAAAAATCATCATCGACTCGGGGCTTCCTATCTCGTTTAGCTCTATATGGTGGCTCACTACTTTCCCCATCATTCCTCCCGGGTTGAAAAGAACTTAACTCTGAAGAGTGTGAGGAAAGGTAGCAATCTAACAACGAATGATCCAAAAGACGAAGATCATCCTTCTATATCCAAGTAGCATCAGAATCAGGACGACCATGCCATTTGACAGGGAAATGACGAAAACCATTATCTCTAGAAGTCACAAACTTATCATCAAGGATAATATCTACCATCTCCTTAGAATATTGTAACAAAGGCACAGTGGATGCACCTTTTCTACCTTCACTTACAGACACACTAGAAGGCAAAGTATAAGGCTCAAAAGTGCTTCGATAAGGTAGCAAATCCTCTATATTGAAAACATGGCTAATATCCATCCTATTAGGCAAATCAAGAAGATATGCATTAGATCCCAGTTTACGAATGATAGAATAAAGGTCCATGGCTCTTGCATAAAGTATTTTTAAAAACATGAATTCTTTTAGACTTTGATGTGAACCATGACATATTCACCAACATTAAATTCCTTAGATCTATGATACATCAAGAATCGCTTTATATTTATTACTTAGAGAAATCTTTCTACATAATCTCAGTAATGATGTGTGCTTTCAGAAAGTTTTCTACGTTGTGTTCAAATACACGCATGTGAGATGGTAAAGGAATAAGATCAATGAGTGTGCGGGGTGAGTAGCCATTAACAATTTGAAAATGACTTTTACCAGTTGAACAGTTAATAGAACTGTTTTAAGCAAACTCAATTATCGACAAAATTAAATCCCAAACACCTTGTTTTACCCCAACCAAACATATCAAGCCCCTACCCCCGCCTAGGTGAAGATAAGGGGTGCGACACGATACTGGGACTCCTTAACCTGCTTTTCAGACATTGGTGGGCCCATTTCATAATTAAAACCATAAGGAAATAAAGATTTCAATACCACCACCGCAGTGATGTTTAAAATGTCATGTACATATACACGTCTGAGTCCCATTTACTTGTATATAAACAAATTCCACTATTACAAAAACTTCTGTGCCGCACAAGTACATTACAAAATGTAACAAACCTACATCGTGGACTCCCAGATGTGTTGGCCTCTAGTCGATGGAATGCCACATGTCCTCTCTTCTGACTATATGATAACATCATATGTTTATACTAATGGGAAACAGATAGCATATATGACCACTTGAAGTGATCCACATTATAGAATACATATAACAAAGTTTTCATATACATAATTCTTGAACGGAACTTTCATATCTCCCGTAGGAGTTCGGTACAGACTAATTTCTTATGCTTTCTTCTTATTCATTATACAGATTCTTATCATTTAATTTCATTATCATATTATTCTGCATACAAATATATAAGTATATGTCTCAGATGTAATTTCTAATATCAATGAGAAGGACACACATAATAAGTACCCGAAGGTACCTGGATACAAGATAGTATCAAAGACGTGTCGCCTATACATAATGTAAAATGTCGTAAAGATTAGCGTGAGCGCCAAGATTCATCAAAATACGTGTTTACCCACATAATGTAAGTGTCGTGAGTTAATTGAAGGTGAGGCACCGCTGACCGATTGTAGACGCATGTCCATGCAAATGCGGCGTCGTGAGCACCAGCAGATGTCGTAAGACCGATCAAAGACGGCCTACCCACGTAATGTATGTCGAGCACTAGCAAAGGAGTGTCGTGAGTTAATGCATAAGAGACGTTTACCACATAACAAAAAGTGTCGTAAAGACTAGCAGAGTGTCAAGCACCGATCAAAGAAGGTTCCAACACGAATGTATGTCAGAGCACTAGCAGGAGTGCCGGCTAATCGATCCGAGGTGCCTATTCATTCACTATTTAGTCTTAAGGTGCATACGATTATATGTGTATTACGTAATCCTCGTTATATCTTTTTTTTATTCCCATTAGCAAATGAGGCAAGAAACAATGGTTTCATCGACCAAATGCCAAGGCGGTTTAATTCATATAAATTTTATACTGTGAAGAAATTTTCATTCACTTATTATGATCCTATTAATCCAATGGATGATTGTTAGAATTAATCTATAGATGAACCAAACAGACTTCAATCAACCGTAATTAGGCCATGAAATCGACCTTGCGGCTGCAACCCGGGCTTCGAACCAGCCCCGAAACAGCTAAAAACACGTCATAGACCTATCAATCGCTTGCCCAAACCGCTTGACCGTTTAGTCCCAAACTACTGACCATTTCTCTAGTTTGTATAGTAGCCGGTAGCTATCAGACCAACCCGATGACCATCCGATTGAATCGGTCGACCGTTTTTCCATGGTACAGTAACTTGTAGCTACTGCATCCAACCGAAGACCTAAAGACTAACTGATCGACTGGTTCTTTGTTGTTCGAGGTTAGATGCTACTGCATCCAACCGGATGACCTTCCAATCGACCAACCTATTGACCGGTTCATCCCAGAAAACCTAGAAAAATGCATTATTTTGTTTGGGAAAAACACCAAACAATTCTCACCCAAAAACCAACTCAAAACAAACTTCAAACTGACTTAAACCAACCAAAATACACATGTATTAGAGAGTTAGGGTTGTCCTAACCCAAACATAGACAAGTATTTCCAATCAATTCCATACATGGAATCCAAACAATTCCTTACCATTCCATACATGTAATTCATACACAAACCCAACAAGTTTCCACACAAATCCATACTTTGCTTTTCTTCTCCTTCTTCTTCCTTCTTCTTCTTCTTCTTTCTTCTTCTCTTTCTTTCTCTTCTTTTCTCTCTTTTCACCGGATGCCCTAACCTTTTTTTTTCCTCAATACTAAGACCAATTGTTTGGTCTTATCCTTTTTTTTTTTTTTTTTTGAGTTAAGGCCATGTTTGGCAAAAACCCATTTTTGCATCCTTTTCCCATTTTTGCATTTAAGTCCTTTTATTTCATTCTATATGCAATTCTAACTTATCATATTTCCTTTTTATCATATAACCTTCTTAACTTATGTCCTTTGAGTCCTTAATTGGTAAATTACTAATTTACCCTTGATTCTTAGATTAATCTCGGTTTTTTTTATTATTTTTCTCACTTAGCATTTAAATTCCGGAAAAATACGAATTTTACTTTTATTATACCCTAAACATGTAATAAACTACTATGGTATAATTCGGGGTGTTACAAAACACCTAAGCATGTCACCCAAGTTAAGATTTAACAACCTCAATTGACCATCGGGCTTGAGGGATGAAAAGCATATGGAATTCTGTGCTAGTGTCAAACAATTTCCAAAGAGTTTTCCAAAAATAGCTGAGATAAATTTCACATCCCTATCAGATACAATGGTGGAAGGCAAACTCACAATTTAACAACTTCTTAAAAATATAATTTAGCAAATACGTGAAGCATCATTGGTTTTGTTACACATAATAAAATGTGTCATTTTAGAAAAAATATCAACAACAACCAAACTAGAATCATGTCCTCTAGTAGTCCTAGGCAATCGAAGAACAAAGTCCACACTAATATCCTTCCAAGAAGAGGAAAAGGTAAAGGAGTATATAGGCCAGTGTTTAGTTTTTTAGCCTTAGCTAACTGACATGTTCTGCATTGTGCAACTATCCTAGCAACATCCTTTTTCAGAAAAGGCCAATAAAATCTATCTTCAACCAATGCAATAGTTTTATCCCTCTCAAAATGTCTAGCTAAACCACCTGTATGCATCTCGCGAATTAATAAATCCCTAAATGATGTCCGAGGTATGCGCCAATCTAGTCACTTTAAACAAATAACCATTTTCAACAAGAAAGTCAAATATACTCATGACAATTACCATTACTAACCTCATCATAACAATACCAAAGTCAGTCATGCAAAAATACTCATCTTTCAATCTATCAAACCCAATGACATGAACGATGAAGTGTAACTGTTAATTGACTACGTGCATCAACATCTTTGTTTTCAATACCTGCAAGATGATTAATCATAAAAGAATACGCATTCAAAAATTCAACTCACTAAGCATGTCGAGCATTCAATTTATTTTGTGAGTTTAAATATCTTAAAGCTTCGTGGTAAAAAAAAACAACACAAATTCAGTACGCAATAAATAAACCTCAAAAAACGAAGACTCTACACTATAGCATAAAACTCTTTATCATATGTAGAATATCGTTTTTTAGCATCATTGAGTTTTTCACTAAAGAAAGGTATAGGGTAACCTTCTTGACTTATGATATAACACCTCAAATTATATCCTAGTAGTTTATTACATGTTTAGGGTATAATAAAAGTCAAAATTGTATTTTTCGGGATTTAAGTGCTAAAAGTGAAAAAGAATAAAGTCATGATTAACACAAAAGTCAAGGTTAAGATGGTAATTTATAAAATGGGGACCTATAGGTCATTATTTACAAAGAGTATATGTTAATGTAGGAATTGGATAAGTTCACGGTAAAGGATGGGGAGTCAAGGACCAATTGGCAAAAATGGAAAGTTAGGCCAAAATGAGATAAGACCAAACATGGTCTTAGAAATCTTCATTTTTGGCTTTGAAGGGTAGGGCATTCTCGTGGGGAGAAAGAAAGAAGAGAAGAAGAAGAAAATCTAGGTTTGGAATTCATGTTTGGAACATCTCCTTTGTTTGGAATATTTCTTGTGGTATGGAAAGTATGGAACCTATGTATGGATTTGTTGGTTAGCAAACTATCCTAACTCTTTCTTTGTCTATGTTTGGGTTAGGAAAACCCTAACTCTTCAATACATGTGTATTTTGTTTTGTTTAAGTCAGTTTTATGGTTGGTTTAGTTTTGGTTGGAAGATTTTCGGTGAAAATGGCCAAAACTAGCCATTTTTGCAGAAATGGCAGGTGAGTACCGGTACTAAAAGTTGAGTACAGATACTCCATATGGTTTTTAGCCTAGAGGTCAAGTATACCACAAGATTGAAAGTCGAGCACGGTACTTAAAGTGATTTAAGGTCCGAAGGATGTTAAGTACCGGTACTAAAAGTGGTTTAAGGTCCAGAAGATGTTAAGCAATTTCAAGATCGGTTGAGGGACCGAGCACCAAAGTGGTTTAAAGTCTAGAGGATGTTAAGTACCAGTACTAAAAGTTGAGTACCGGTACTCAAAGTGGCTTAAGGTCCAGAGAGCAGTACCTAAGACTCAAAGTTGTTTAAGGTCTCGAGCAATCGGTCCCGCAACCCTATTTTGTCTCCTTCCGGTTTCCATTTGTTAATTCCGAAATGAAAGGGTCAATACATGTATAAATCGAGTAATCCGATCATCAGGCAAACATTATTTCTTGCCCCTTCATTTGCTAATAGAATTCAAGAATGATATAACGAAGTTCTGGGAAACACATATAATCGTATGTCCGCTAAGACCGGTCAGAGCGAATGAATAGGTACTCCCTTGATCGCAAGCCGACACTCCCGCTAATGCTACGGCACTGCTACATGGGCGCACGGCCTCTAATCAATTTTTGACACTCGCTAGTGCTACGACACTTCTCGTTACGCGGGTAGGGCACGCCTCTTCCTGCATCGCATCGCATCTTCGGTACTTATGCGACATGTCCCTCTCATTCATTATTTTCGGTCTATGCAGGCAAATACTTATATGTTATATACATGAATGATATGATACATGAAACTAGAAGTACTCAGTTATGTTCTGAGGTCTATACAGACAAACTTTTATATGAAAAGAATCTGAATAAAGAAAAATATGAAATCATAAGTAATCGGGCTTCTAATTGCTTTGTATTGTACCCACGAGTACCTTCTCAGACAAGATCTCTGCTCTAAACCCTAATGAGATAAGGAAAAACCCCACATAAGAATGATAAAAATATGAATAATGAATAATAAGAAAGCATAAGGAATCAATTCTGCTCTGTTCTATATTGTACCTACGGGTACCTTCTTTACAAGATCTCTGTTCTGAACTCCTACGGGAGATATGAAAACCATGTAATAAGAATTATGTTATATGAAAACTCTGTTATAGAATTCCTCAAGAGGTAAACTCTAACATATGCATTTATATATGTATCATATAATTGTGGACCACTTTAAGTGGTTATATCTGTTATCTATTTCCCACTAAACTATAAGCTTAGAACGGGTGTTTCATCTGTGTAGGTACTGAAGAGGACATCCGAGTCATTCCGCATACAATAGGGCCAACATAGCAATAGGAGTCCACTTGAAGTAAGTCTTTGACTTTGTTTTGTAATGTAAATGTACAAGTTTTGTAATAGTGGAATTTATTTATGTACAAGTAAATGAGACTAAGAATATGTATTAGATAGCTTTAATCACTATGGTGGTAGTACTATAAGTTTTATTTCCTTATGGATTTACGAATGAAATGTGCCCACTAATGTCCGAAAAGTAGGTTAAAGAGTCTCAGTCTCGTGTTGCGCCCCTTCTCTTCACCTAGGCGGGGGTAGGGGCGTGACATAAGACACTACCAATACCTACACCTGATGCATCACAAGCAACCTAAAAAACTTTGGTAAAATCAGGATATCTCAAAACAAGTACCTCAGTCATTTTGACCTTGATTTCTTTGAAAGTTTGGCTAGCAGCATTAGACCATTGAAACTCCTTATTTTTTAAACATTCTGTTATAGGAGCCATAATAGGGCTAAATCCCCTTATAAATATCCTATAGAAAGAAGATAAACCATGAAAACTACGAGTCTCGATGATAGATTTCGCTCGTGCCACTCCCAATAACCCAACCATTTCTGGATATATCAAATTCCCATGTTCGTGACACAATAAAGCCTAAAAGCACACATGCTACTGTATTGTTAACACTCTTAAGTGTTAACATACTTTTGGCCTCTCGAAAAGTGAGAAAAACCTATCGAAGGTGTTCTAAATGCTTTTCTTTGGATTGGCTATAGATCAATATTTCATCAAAGTAGACCACCAGAAATTTACCAATGAAGTGTAACATCCCAAAAATAACCTTCTTGTCTTATTATTTTACCTTATAGTATTATATGTTATTACAAATTTTTATTTTATTTATTTGTTAGTTTATCGGTTTAAGTGATAGAAGAAGGTTTTGAAGTGAAAAAAAAATATATATATATATACAGTTATATATATATATATATATATATATATATATATATATATATATATAACTCTAATTAATACAAAGAGTCATATAAATTAGTAAAATGTCAAAATGATATCCATGGTCATAAATGAAGAAGAGTATATATCAAAGTAGAAATGTGATAAGTTGTCATGCAAATGAAATAGAAATGAAGGGTTTTAATACAAAAATGAAAAAGAAAGCCAAAAAGGGGAAGGCCAAACAAGGCCTTATACAATATGAGAATAAGACCAAATTTGGTCTAGTGAAGTAAGAGTATTTCTCATTTGGGCAAAAAGGGAGCTATGGCACGTTCTTGAGAGAGGGGGAGAAGCCATCTTTGGACTCTACTTGTTCTTGAAAAGGAAGGAAGAAGGAAAGCTAGAGTAGTGTTCAAAAAGATTAAGGTATGGATACTTGTCTAAATTTATGTATGGATTCACCCATTTGCTTGTTAGAAACCCTCCTAACTCCCTCTTTGATTGTGTTTGGATTGGTAAAACCATAATTTAGTATATATATATATGTTTGAGTTTGAGTTCAAGGAGCCTTTTTGCTTTGATTAGGATTAGTTTTGAGGAATTTTTGTATAAAGGAAATGTTGGGGTTTTAGGGGAGATGCTGTCAAAATTTTTCCAAAACCCATGTTTTTTTTTTAGCCATAACTTGGTCATTGCTCATCCAAATTGAGTGATTCAAATTTCTGGGTAAACTAAACTTCTAGGAGAAAAAATGTTCTTGAAATAAGTGTATTCAAATTTGGATCCCATTAGACCCAGAAATTCGTTAAATTGAAGCTCTGTTTTCAGGCACATTTTGATTCTGTTTTGGTATAGTTTCGGTGTTTTTGTACAATTTTGGTATTTAGGCCATAAGTTGAGTTTCACTCATCCAAATTTAGTGATTCAAATTTCTAGGTGAACTAGACTTCTAAGAGAAAAAATTTCCTTTAAATAAATATATTCAAATTTAAACCCCATTAGACCTAGAAATTCGTCAAAGTAAAGCACTGTTTTCGGGCAAATTCTGGTTATGTTTTGAAAATAGAGTAGTCTCGGTTGTTTAGAATATATCTTGAGTTTCGATGCTCCGAATTGGATGATTCCAATTTCTGAATAAAATAGATTTATAGAGGAACAATGGACTTGAAGGAAGTTGTGTAAAATATGGCTCATTTGTTCCTAGAAAATTTTACAAGTGAAGGTGTATTGGGTAGAAATCAACCCTAACCAAAAACACTAGCATGCATGATTGATTTTTCTTTGTTTGTTCTCTAATTGTGACGTATTTGTAATGGATTAGGGGCTGGTGATGATAAAACCTAAACTAAGATCAGGATACAAGGAAATAGGAGTCAAGAATCGACAATCTTTTTGGTTTGTTCTTCATAATTTTCTTCTTGTTTCAAGTTTAGTGTTTGGCTGGCCAAACAAACTGAATGTTTGTTATGAAATTTGTGCTTTTATTGAACCCGCTTAAATCAAATGTTTAACAACATTCAGATATGTGCTTCTATTTGAATCATAAATGAATTTGTTTGAATGTTGGTTAATTGACTTATAAATGAACTGTGTAGTGGCAAACATGACGGGATTCACGTATGTACAAACGAATCCGTCGAGCATGTTAATTGTATTGTGGAAATGTGAAAATGGTATTGTAAATGACTAATTATTAATGCCCTTAAGAGAATGTTAAATCACATGTGTGAGTTAGGATAGATTGCATATCAATAAGGGTCAATATAATACTGCAAACGTAAATGATTTATAGTAGCATATCGATCCGTGAGCTCCACGTGACAAGATCTGCACTGCATAATAAAATGCAAATGTAAAATAACCGGTCCGTAGCCCGTATGACAAGACTGAAGTTATTAAATGTTTTATAATCGCCCATGTTCAAATGGGACCGTACAATGATTTCATATCCTACGCACCGAAGTTTCAATTGTGATTCTTTTTAAGGACAAAATGATTAATAATTGTGTGGATTGTGTGAATCTGAGTCAGGACAAGAATATAAAAACACGGGAGCATGAAAGATGAGAATTATTGCATTTCTATATTTGAGACAAAACGAAGTATGTTAAACTACTATAAAATGATATATTTATAAATATTGCATGATCACATTAGTATGTTGAAAGGTTGTTTGGAAAATATGTTGAATGTTTTCGAGATGATTAAGGATGATATAGGAAAAGTTAATTGTTATGCATATATGTAGTATAATTATTTGAAATGAGAATGAAATGTAAAAGAACTACTACATGAAAATGCTTAGCACATTGGCTTTCCAATGCAGTACTTGTAGATAGTGGCGGTGACCAAAGACCGTAGAGCCCAGTCATTGTCAAATCCGCGGAGAGCAATGCCCGCCTCATGCATCACTTAATTCCATGATATCATGACTACTTTGTATTGAAATAAAAATGTAAAGATCTTCATC